>WTSP01026271.1:18438-41015 GCA_025331215.1 Actenoides lindsayi
CAGACACTGTCTGTGAGAACAGGCTGCTAACTTCAGACAGTGCAGTTAATTAGAAGAACTGAGCTGAAAAGTAAAATTACTGAAGAGAATTAGTTCTGTTCTCACTCAAACCAGGACATCAGAGAAATACAGGATCTGAGAAAAATAAATTCCAAGGGGATTTATTTGGCTGTGTGTCCAGCTGGGGAGTATTTCTCTGCTTTAAGTGGGTGAGATCACTGCGAGAAGAACAGGGGCTGACTTGACAGTCCCAGCGACAACTCGGTGACAGAGCAGAAGGAGCTCTGCCATCCTTGTGCCCTTTTTCCGCTCTGAGCAACAATCCACCAGCCTTCAGAGGAGCTTCAGACCATCTGAGGGTTAATTCAGTGATTCAGGTTGCTGATAATGTGTAGGCTGTGTTTTCCCATTCCTTCACTCAGTACTCATCTGAATTTCTGCTATGAAAGTTCACATCTGTTTACATGAAGCACATCCACATGAGGTGTCCCTTCCCATGCTCCTTGCTCCTCCATCTCCCCAGGACACATGTATCCTCTCTCTTAAGAGTGGCTGATCTGGCCCAAGCCCTCTCCCATCTGAAATTCCAGTTTCTCATTGCAGCCCTGGCAGACAGCCGCCTCTCCATCTGCTCCTCTCACCTCTCACCTGGACATCCCAGTTTTGGCCCACTCCAGGGACCTGTGCCCTGGGGGGTTGTTCCATCTGCCCTTTCCCTTACCTCCACTGCTCTTGCAAAGCACAATCCTGTGGTGTCTTTGGCTGTCATTTGTTGTCCTAGAGTTGCCAGCACCAGTTAAAAATAATTTTGCTAGCCTTAAGGATACCTTCACATATATGTTAACCCATCCAACTGGATACTTCTCCTGGAGCAGCAACATTTCTAACTGTATTTTGCAGGAGATGTCTTTTGAATCTTATCTCACTGGGATCTCCATGGAGATCCTGCTTCTTTCCCGGTCCATCTTCCTACAGCATTTCTACAAAGATTGTTGTTAATATATTGAATAATTTATTTTCCTTCCGTATTTCAAGTTGTCTTCTCTCCATATATCACTCATAGACAAGTCTGTCAGATCTCTTTGGATGTCCTGTTATCTGAGATCAGTGTTGTACAGCATGGCCTGTAATGCATGAAATTGGAGCAAGCTGTATGCTTATGCCGTGCGGCATGGCTAATCATTCTCAAATGCTATCATCAGTTATCTTGGAGGAGTTAAAAAAACAGAAAAAGACTCAAGCAGCCTGTGTCTGATTTAATCTTTAAAATCAGGAGAGACTTTGCAGTGATTAAAGAGCCATTTCCTGACTACATATTGATATGAGTTGCTTCCAAGTCAAATATGAGGGAGACTGACAGGCATTCAGTCTTGGTCTGATTGGCAGGTTCCAGCCTCATGAACAGCAATCTCTTTCCTGCTCTTGTTTAAAGGCGTTCTGGGGTGGTCTGTGTTTAATACATAACCATCTCAAGTAATGGCCCTGGTATTTTCTATTGTAATTGACGAAATTGCACACTTGAATTTTCAGCATCCATAAGGACAGGTGGAAAGTTTTATTCAGAAACTGAAGGCTTCGTGTTGTTTTCCAATAGCTTCCAGAAGCCAGTCACTTTGGGAGCAATTCTGTATTCTGAGAAATGCCAGGAAAAAAATGTGTACTGAAGAATTTCTCAAATATTACCACAGAGCACTGAGTCTTTTTTAACATAAATTGGTAAGGCAAAACATTGCAAACATGAACAACAACAGTGTTGTGGGACACTGATCTTTGAAATCTGAAAAGCACCTTTAGAAGTCCTTGATGAGTGCAGGGGCTACAGCATAGGGAAGATGTTTGGTAAGATGGGATTTGGTCCAAGTATTTCTACTGGGCTATTGGATGGTCATGGCTTTGTCATTTCACCTCACAAAGAATCAAGTTTCTTCATCTGCGAAATGGAGACTGCGATAGCGAGCTCCTTCATAAAGGATTTTGGGATCTTCTTCAAGTTTATGAAAGATATCTTGCAATATGGTGCCCAAAGTAACAGGAAACAAGACCCAGTGATTCAGCACTGTCTTCCAGTTCTACATTCCGCAGGATGTAACATGGTCTCTGTGAACTCAAAGTTTTTATAAAGGATGGCCTGGATTATGAGTTTACAATAGATAATCATGTACAAATGGTCTTCCATTTTTAGATTCCCCTCCCTTCAGAGGCTGCTTCACTCCAATAACATAGTTTTCCTCATAACTTCAGTGTGGCTTTAGGCAGAGACAGAGTACTTGCAGCTCTGGGAGAGTTAGTGCTGAAACCTCCTCGGTTGCAATTGTTCACACAGTCCTGTTCTTTCCTCAGAAATCAAGTCACTCCTACTCCCATTCCTGTATCACATATCATTTCCCTTCAGAGATCCCAAGCCTATCTTAACAAATCACTGAACTCACAAAAATATCCAGCATACTCAGGCAAAACATCATTAGAGGTTTAGTCTGTTGGTTTTTTTTTTCCTCCCATCTTGTCCAGATCTGATACCAAAGATAAAAAGGAATTTTGCTGTCTGGATCATCCTCTCTCGGTTATTTACATTTGGTATTATTGCTAACAGCTAATCAATTCAAATAAAAACAAATACTTCCCCAACCTCAAATGCGAATAGTTCTTTCTGTGCTTTTATATATGAAAGATAGCTGACAGTTGTAATCCCAGGTAAACAAAAGTTTGCTTCAAAGAACTAAAAATGTACGAAGACACGAAAGAGAAAAGAGTTGAGGGATTCAAAAAGAAAAAAAAAGGGCTTCAGGGAGTAATTCTGCTATTTGCAAAGCAAAATTGCCATTTCTGTAAATGATTATTTAATTGTTGATATGAATTTAGCCTGGTGATAAAATTTTTTCCTGGCTCTGACAGACATTCTCTAGTGGAAAGAAATAAATCTGATGAGTTTGAATTATGCACAATTGGATCACTGATTTACTCTAACTTCAACATCACTTGGATGTCATTGTACTTTCTGTTACACTTCTATATATGAAAACGCAACTTGAAAAGCATTAAAACTGATTAACTATGACATCCCTCAACATAACAATAACATAAAAGGCAATCCCAAACACCTCTTGAGTGCCTTGCTATTCTCATGGGGGCTGGAAAATATTCTCTTGTCTCAGAAAAGCTTTTTCTACTACCTATAAGCAATGAAAGTGTGTTACAGATTATAATTTGTCCGAGTGCAGGGCAAAACCTGAAACATACTCAACAGACAAAAGTAATCAGTTATCATACAGGAAGAAGTTACTGTTGAGCTTTGCTTGTTTATGGAAATAAAGTTATTAATAGTTAATTAGAATTATTAATAATACTAAAGCTATTAATAGGCCAAATGCAGAAGACCAACCTTCAGTTGAAGAGCACGGGTGTACAAACCACAATACCTATATACTTTGGAAGTACCAGTGAAGTGCTGGGTGCCTCTCAACTCCAGTATGCAAGCTGGAGTCAAAGAGGCTAAACCTTTTATTAGAAGATTGAAGTATTGAAATTGGAAGTATTGTTCACATTCAGGTGGGAGAAGTAGAACCACAGAGGTATTAGCTTACCTAGCTCACAGTTGTGACAAATATGAGCATGGAGGAAAAGAGCACATTCCCAAATTGCCTGGAACCTGAGGCAGGAATCCCTCTGGTTTCAGCAGGATACGACTTGTCCCTGATCTTCCTTTGTTTTCCTCTTCTCCATCCTAGCCATTAAGGATTCCTTCCTCATTCAGTTCAGCAGATGTTACTTGCTTTATGCAAAAAGATGTTGTCTTAAAAAAATTTCAGAGGAACGTTCAGCCTGTGGCTTGTTACTGACATTATTTATTTTGAATGAGGTCCAAGATCATAAGGCACATGGACAATCAGGCTATGGATAAAATGATTAGGATAGGGCTGACTCAGACCTGTTAGTCTGGCAAGGACTCGGCAGCGTATATTCCAGAAAGTCAACTCCCTAGGAGTAATTTCCCTTATCAGAAGTTTTTATAATTCTGTATGAAATTATAGTAGATGGAAATAATCCTACTTGATTCAAGGATACAATTTTTTCCCCCCATTTTTTGGTATATGCAGAGGTGAAAACTGTAGTCATAGCTCCACATAATACTTATATTTCTATCCTATCGTATATTTATGTCCTACACTTCTCATACTAGAGGTCTGAATCAACAATTCACATTTATCTGTCTAAGCCTAGGAAAAAATCTGTCACTGATGTTCTGAATTCCTCTACATGACGATGTGTGAAAAGATGTAACAATTTGATTTCCTTAGCTAGTCGTTGTTAAATTCTTTTCACTTTTTGTCACTTTGACTTTCAATTCAGGAAAAGAGGTAAACTGGAGTTAAATTTTGTAAGAATAATCTGAATTTAACTGTATGAACTGAGCACATAATATACACAACAGTATTAAATTAGTAAAGAACAGTTCCTTTTTTTAGGATTCATTTCAACGTGTTAATCAAAGTTGGAGACAGTGTGCAAAAAAATAAATGCATATCAAAACAACTTAATTTATGTTTTTGTTTTATCTTTCACTATTTAAAGGAAATTTCTAAGTTATTAAAAGCAGATACAGAAACTGGAAAAAAAAAAAAAAAGAAGGTTGAATAGTGCTACTTTATTATCTGTGTCTACCTTTTCTGGACTGCATCCAGGAATTAAATTACTTGTGGTTTCTTTTTTTTGGCTTTTATTTTGGTTATTTTTTAATTTATTTTTTTTTACATAGTCATTTCTCTACCATGTTATATACTTAAAAAAAAAAAAAAAAAAAAGAAAAAAGGCAACAAAAACCTACCATGCTTTGTTTCCAGAAGGATATAGCAGGGAGATAGCTATCATGAAGAGAAAACAAAATAAAGCATTGCATTTACTTAATTTAATAGTATATTCAGTTTTGCCTTGAGTTGCTTATAAAAAATGTGTGCAAGGAGTGTTTTGCTTAAAAAAGAACTTCTAAAGAGAAAAGTTTTTTAAAAGTCAGTGTGATAGAAGTAGACTTTTTGTTACTTCAATAATGAGGACATTTAATCCCATTTTTAACAGGATTTTTTTCTGAAACTGGTTTGAAACATTTATTTTCTTATTCTGAGAGTAAAAGTCTCTTCAAGCCTACAAAAATAGTTTTCAAGATTGCAGAATATTAAAAAATGTGCCTATTAAGTATTCAGTGAATAAAACATGTTGAACATTTAGAAAAAGAAATCAGAAAAATGATCTTAAATCTGCATGGCAAAGTGAGATCAACTTTCAAAAGAACACAAACATAAACTGAGTTTTTAATGAAATCACTACCCTATTCAAAGTATCTGCAACATTATTTTTTAAAGGGGAAAGTTAACTTTGAGAGTGTAAGAAAAACCAACCCCCTTTCTTGATTACTGAATGTGCACTGAATTAATAAAACATAAAGAAGTATGTGGCTCCTATGTTAATGGGAATTTCATATGTCCTTATCAGAATACTGTGGTTAAAGAAGTAGAGCCATATTCTCTCTTTCTTTGCCCTGAGGACTTTTCTAGTCAAAACCAGATGGACATTAGAAAGAAGCACTTGAGCAAAAAGGGTATGTGAGTTTCCTCTGCAAGAGAGGGCTGCTCAAAGAGGGAGATCATCTCCCTCTGTGTCCTGAGCACAGAAGCAGGCAGATGGTGGGGAGCCACCCCCAGGCATCTCTTGGCTCATCCTGCAGAGCATCCAGCTCTGAGCTGGCAGTGCTGTGACCAACACACTTGCACTGCCTGTAGTCTCACAGGGAAGCAAAGCAACCAACTTTTTGCTATAAAAGAGCTGTAATAGGAAAAAAAAAAATAAATAGTGGAAGAGAACAGCTTCAGTGAGTTAGAGATGAAAACAGAGAAGTCAAAAGTTTTTGGGCCTCTTTCCAGTTTTACTGTTTGACACAATATGGACATTTCAGTGTACATGAGAATTCATATTGCTGCATGAAGGGCGAAAACAGCTCTCTTAAAGCAGACCCAGCACAACCCAGAGCACATGCTTTAACATAAAATGAAAAGAATTAACAGGGGGAGGGCTGTGAGAGCTGGGATGTTCAGTTTGGAGAAGAGCAGGCTGAAGGGGGATCTTATCAATGTGTATAAAAACCTGATGGGGGGAATGACAAGAGATATATAGCCAGTTCTTATCAGTGCTTAGTGAGAGGATGAGAGAAATCTTGAAATACAATAAACTCTGCTTAAAAAAAGAGAAATTTTTTTTTTTTCTCTGAGGGTGGTGAAACACTGGAATAGGTTACCCAGCGTGACTGTGGAGTCTCCCTCCTTAGAGAAATTGAAAATACATCTCAACACGGCTCTGGGCAACCTGATCTAATTGACCCTGCTTTGAGCAGGAGGGTTAGACTAGATGATTCCAGAAGTCCCTTTCAAACACAGACATTCTGTGAGTGTGATTCTGTGAAATAGTTGAGGACTGTGTTTCAGTACAAATTTTCCCAGAATTTCCATTCAGAAAAGAACGTGTGCAGAGAGGAACCCTGAGGTGTAGGCTTCCTCACATTCAGAGATGTTCCTCAAATGACCTCTCAAGCTGGACCCCTGCTCATTGTCACAAGTCAGTCATTATCAACCTTTACTTTTCCAAACATCAGCCTACAAATGAGCTTTGCCATGATCACTTTTTTTTTTCCTCTTTCTACCACTTCACAGCTTAACAGTCAAAGCTTTTCATGGCAGCTAACAGTCTTTGGCAAACATTATTTTATCTACAATACGGTCCACAGACTGCTTGTCTTGCAGAGATGTGAGATTCGTCATTAAAACAGGTATCCAATTGAACCAGGGACCTGCAGTAAGCGCTATGTTAGACTTCTTCACACCTGCTTATCTCCTTACTAACCTTAAGTTGTTCCATTTGTCTGCAGGGTTGAAGCCTCACTGTAACTACTGCTCTTTTTCTCCTTTCCAATTCTTAACTCACAAAAAGGTGCTTACAGGGTCAAAATAAAAGCAGAAGTTCAGTGGGTTTTCATGTTGTTGAAGTGATCTACCACTTAGCTAAAGTGAACTGTAATTTTTCTTCCAGTACGACAGTGACAAATGGTGTTTAAAACTTTAAGAGTGCTTTGTAGTAGGCTATTCAGAATGAAAGTTTAGTGATGATTGACTTGATTTTCCTTGGATTACATTGCACCTACAGTAAGAGTGCTTCAGGAGAACATTTATTTCTGCTGTGACATAGGAGCAGTCAATCTAAATAAAGCCTATGAATACAGACTGATCCTAAGAATGAGGGTCTTTTGCAGTGTCAGTTTGTCTCTGAAAACACTGAGAAAACTCTTGATAAAAATGAAAGAACAAATTACATTTCCCCAATAAACAAATATTTAATATACTATTATCTGCTTTCTTCGGGTTTTCCTTTCCTTAAGCTAGGCACCTTTCTCTTGAGTACGTGCCTCAACTCTATCTTCCTTTCTTTATTATTCACACTTAGCAAGCTTGAAGGGAAAAGAAAGATTGCTTCTACCTAGTTTCAGTGCACTGTTAACAATCTGCAAGGAGTGTGTAATCATATGCAGTGCTGCTGAAGGAAATATTCAGAGCTCTTCAAATAAAGTCAGCTAATTACCCATGTACCTACTACAGGACTTAGTGCCCCATAGTGATTTATCCATGGGTCTCAAATCTGTGCTGCAAAGACCACCTCTGAGGGGTGAAATGGAGGCTTCAGTCTTTCTGACTGTTCCTACTTAGCCCCACAGCCAGGACAGCTAATGAATGCCAAATGTGGTGTTGTGGAATTAGTCTACCAGGATCTATCTGAAGACTGCCAATTTGTCTCGTGTAGGCCAGCAAGTAGCCAGATAACAATCTTAGGTAGTAACTTTTGGGTAAAATACTGGCCACTTCAAAGGCAGTAAGATTTGTGGCTGTTGACAACGGGACTGTGATTTCTCCCCTGGTTGCAGATGACTAGTTCAGATCTTAGCTGCCTGTTGATGGATTTAAACTATCTTCCGAGTCACCTAGACTTTGCCCCTCCTTGCCTCATCTTGCTCCTGTAGTTTGTCTTCAGCTTTGGTCACTGACCACAAGGTTTATATATAAAAAGCACTAATCTCTTCTATCTTTACTGGTCTCAGTGAAAGCTGTTTTTACTCAAGCTGTTGTTGGTGCTCTGGATGACATTGTACAGCACACGAAGAGAGCTGGTGGGGGGAGTGCAGTGGGGAGCCTGGGCTGTTGCAGAGGTTAAGAAAACAGCTTCCAAGGAGCACCCAGCCTCCACCTTCCCATCGTCTTCTCTGTCATTTTGTGTGTGTGTATGTGTGGAAGCATGTGTGTACTTGGAGAACATTAATTTCTTTCCACTTCCCTGATAAGTCTTTTACATGTGCCCTCAGGCAGATCTGTTACAGCACTCTGAAGGTTTTGTTGTTGTTTTGTTTTTAAAACACAAATTCCATGTCTGCAGGTTCCTTCACATATAAATTAGCACTATCTGAAATAGGAGGCTTGAGGAAGCTTAAATTACTCTATCACTCATGAGGAGCTATGTTGTTAGTGTTACTGATCTCCATTTCATTTAAAAAGTGAGGAAAACACAATTCAAATGTCTGCAGGCTCAGCCTAATAAAAATGATAGATGAGATGTCAAACTGCTCCACTCCCACCCAGCCCCTCCTTTCTCCAGTCTTCCCTTCTGTTGTTCGAAAAGAAGTCATACAATAGCTTCCTTGCTGCTCTTGCCTTTTGGAAACAGCCAGATGATTCTGGTAGCTCAGGGATTAGTCCATTTTGCTTGCATTCAGTGGACAATGCTGTGTAAAAACTTATCCTACTTTAATAATTTAGCTCTTTATGCTTCACTGGAGTTTACCAGCCCACCTTGTCTGTGGATCAGATTTGAGATTAACCTCAAACCTCTGCTGTCTGAACAGCAAAGTGGTTCACCAGCCCAGAGCTTGCAGGATATACCTATAATTATGTGAAGGTGCTTTTGCAGAATGAGCTGATGAAAGGAATCCAAGGTGGAGATCTTGCAGGCTGTTATTTTGGACTAGTAATCAGATTAAGTCCAAACTGAACACTGCTGGTATTTTACAGGCACCTTCAAAATATAGAAATCATTACAAATACTATAAAAGGAAATGATCGGAATACTTGAAAGAAGTATCAATGGAGTTTATGGTTCTAACTGTATTGTATATTAAAATTAATATGTCAAGTGTCTGCCTCAAGAGTTACTCAGAGATAGTAGATGTTGCTGAAGAACACTTCCAAGCACTGGGATGGGATTTTCTGTACATTTAGTGTCAGAAGGGACCCTGACACAGTTTGGGCTGGGCCCAGGCAACACGTTGCATACAGTGCACATTTTCTTGGAACAGTTTGGCAGCTTGCACGAGCCTTTCCCAACAATCAGTTTGGATATGACTGCCCTGTTTAAGGGGGTGAAAGAGCTTAGTAACATAGATGCAAAAGCCGTTCCCTGCCAGCTGGCTGCGGCACCAGAGAATGGCACTGGGCACATTTATTTTATTAATATCGACAAAGCCAAAGAGGCCCAGAGGAATTTTGCCATGAGCTTGAAAGGACCCAACATTTGGCCACTGTTGTGCAAACATGACTTCCAATCTGTAGCTCTCAAAGCACTTTACTAAAGGGACCAAGAGCTGGTCTCAGTTTACACACAGAGAGTTAAATCTGGAGAGGTTAAATGACTTGCGTAGATCACAGATTTATCTGTGGCAAGGAATGGAAGAGATTTCTGTATCAGCTTAACTTCAGGTCTTTTTACCAGAGTCACTCTAAGCTTTCACCTAGATGTGAAGCTGTCACATTCATGGCCAAGCTTCAGTATGACCCCATTCATCAGACTGTTTTTCCTCCTTTATATGCCTTTGACTCAGACTATTTACTGTTTCATCTTTTTAAGCTTAAAATCTTTCTGAATTTAAATGTGGGAGAACACCCTTTTCCTGTATATTGGCCAGATTGTTACCATGTTATAGCATCTGTTTGTATTTATTTTATGTGCAAACCTGCTGTAAAATTTATCTTGGTGAAATTTGGAAGAACCTACTATTGCTGTTATTTAGTAATTCAAAGAAATGAAACTGAAAAGTGAAATCAAAACTGAAGTTGTCACTCCTGTATTATTTGACGCTGAAAGCCTTTTTTTGTTTGTTTGTTTGTTGGGTGTTTGGTTTTATTTTGTGTGTGTGGTTGTGTTATTTTGTTGTTGTTATTGTTGTTCTGTGCTGCATTTTAAAATTTTTAATATAAAATAGGCATCAGCAGTCCATCTTTCCTGACTTACATCTTTTTCTTTAGCAAAAAGGCATCTCCCCCTCACTATATATATTTCCTCTTGTGACACCTGTGATCCCAGCTGTCAGTATGGTTTGGAAAGGATGAATCAGTATCCGTGTCCTGTTTAATTGCTACTGTCTTTACTGGCTTCTCTTTTTATGGCTGGGTGGAGTCCATCTCTAACAAAATCTCCTAGCTCCCTCTCTGAGAAAAAAGGGGAAATACAAGGAAATCAAAATATGTAGAAACTGTGAAATCTCAGGGGACCATGAATGAAATAAAGAGAAGGGGTGCAAGGTATTTTCCAAAATAAAAAGGCTGATCAAGCAAGGCAGTGCCTGCTATTCCCTGAGCATGTTCTGGGAGACAGAGGGCACCACTGATGCTCTGCCTGGAGGGATGGTGGCACAGGGGAGCTGGTACCCATGGCTTCCAGAACCTCTGCCTCCTGGGTGTGTTTGGGAGAAATGCATGCTTGTGGTGTTTATTCCATCCTCCCCATCGGAAAAAAAAAACCCTAACAAGCACAAACACAAAACTAAGTGTAATGATTTGGCCCTGGTAAAGCCCCACACAGCTGCTCAATCACACGCCCCCATCCTGCAGCGGAGTGGGGGAGAGAATCAGAAGAGTAAAAGGGAGAAAACCTGTGAGTTGAGGTAGACAGTCTCTGTGAGCAAGCAAAGCAAAATTAGGAATTCATCCACTGTTTCACATCAGCAGGCATTTATTCAGACATCTCCAGGAAAGCAGGGCTCCATCATGCATAACTTTTACCTAGGAAGACAAATGCCATCACTCTGAACATCCTCCCTTTCCTCATTTTTCCACTAAATTTATATGCTGAGCATGATGTCATATGGTATGGAACATCTCTTTGGTCAGTTGGTGTCAGCTGTTCCAGCTGTGTCCCCTCCCAGCTTCTTGTGCAATCCCAGACTACTTGCTGATGTGGTGACGAGAGAAACAGAAAAGGCCTTGACACTGTGTAAGTGCTGCTCAGCAATAACTACAACAACCCTATGTTTTCAAGACTGTTGTCAGCACAGATCAAAAACACAGTACCATATAATCTACTATGAAGAAAATTAACTCTATCCAGGCCAAAACCAGTAAAATGAGGGGAATGAATAAGGTAAAGAATGAAAAATGGAAAGACAAGGAAGAAGAAACAGGGGAAGGTAAATTTATGGGTAAATAACAAAATGCCCAAGTTAAATAAACTCAGTTTAAGGTTATGACCTTTATTAGTGTTTATATGTATGAGTCTATATATACATTAGATATCTTAGCACATGGTGTGATCTGTAAAGTCAGTACTGTCATCAGAGCCTGTAGAGTGACCCAGTCGAGTGATCAGCAGTGGCTTTATGCAGTTACCCAAGGAGACATTTTGAGATTCTTCAGAGCATCCAAGTCATACAGGCGCAGCTGGCAGATGTGGAACAGAACCTGTAGGAAAAATCCTTCAGTGTGGGGATTTGTGTTCTTTTGGAGTGACAGCTAAAGGACAAACTCAGCTACTTAAGGCATGCTATATGTTGCTGAACAACTATTGAATGTGATGCTACTAAAGCCAAAATGTTTAATAAATTTTTATGTAGCAGACATCCAACAGTGACTGTTGTTATGGTTTAACCCTAGACAGCATCTAAGCAACATGCAGCCACTCTTTCACTCCTCCCCCCACCCGCAGTGGGATGACAAGGAGAATTGAAAACAAGTTAATCTTGTGGGCTAAGATAAGAACAGTTTAATAATGGAAATAAAAAAATAATATAATAATAAAAGCAATAGTAATTTAAAGGAAGATAACAAAAAGAAAGCCAACTAAAAGCCAAGAAAGTCATGTGATGCACAATGCAATTGCTTACCACCCACTGACCAATGCCCAAGCAGTGATCAGCTGCTCCTGACCAGCTTGTCCTTGTTTATATACCAGACATGATGTCACATGGTATGAAATATTCCTTTGGCCAGTTTAGGTCAGCTGTTCTGTCTGTGTCCACTCCAGTCTTCTCACTTGACAGGGCATAAGAATCTGGAAAATCCTTAATACAAATACTACTTAGTAACAAGTAAAAATGTCAGTGATTTATCAACATTATCCTTATACTAAATCCAAAACTCAACACTGCACCAGCTACTAGGAAGAAAATTACCTCTATCTCAGCTGCAGTGAGGACAAAAGTCAATAGTCTGGAGAAAAAGATTGGAATTCAAATTTATGTTGCTAAATTGGAAATAAGTTGAAGAAAAAAAGTATATATATATATAAATATTTATTATAATTTTATAGGAACAAATGAGCTTAATTCAGAATAGTCTACTGTGTAGATACCATATAGGGCACATTTGACAAAATAGCAATTTTACAGTAATATAAGTTAAGGGTAGGGCTATGGATGCTGCAGTGATTTTCAACCTGCACATAAGTTGATGTAGTGCTCTTGTGATATCAGCATGCTGGGAATTGTGGACAGAAGACTGCAGTGGAGAAGAGGTAGTTGTCAATGTTTATGGTCAGGGCAGCCTGCTAGAACTATAACAGACACTCTCTGTTAACCCCCCTCCCTTCCCAAAGGGGAGGAGAAGGGGAATAAGGGAGAGAGACTCAGCAATTAGAAAAGGAAACTAGAACAGCTTTAATGAAAATTAAAATAGTAATAACAAAAATGAAATATATATAAATATATACAAAACCAGTATTAAACACAACCCCCATGATAGTAGTTACGCTACTGTCACCACTGACGCTGCGGGCAGACACTGGGATGTCCCAGACTGGACTCAGCAGCAGGTGGGAACTTGATTCAGTAGCTGGATTTTGGTACTGGATCCAGGAACACATGGTTCGGGATCAAAGGCAGAACAGAGTCCTTCTTGGTTCTGGCCATTGAAGAAGAGAGGAAGAGTGAGAGCTTGACCCTTGTGACCCCTCAACTTTATACAGAATATGATGTATATGGGATGGAATAAATAAGATAAAGTTAACGACTAGAGCACCAGACTCAGACTCAGGAGAACTCTTTTCTGCTCCTGTTTCTGTCATCAGTCGTAAGACTTTGGGAAAATTATTCTTCTCAGGGTGCCTTACTTTCCTTATCTATAAGATGCAGAGGTGTTTGAGCATTACTGATAAAAAGTGATGTTTAAGAGGTCGGTATTAATATCTTTATTGATTCTCTTCAGCAGTAGTGTTTGAACTACCCTGCCAACAATAATTCGACCAGTGTCGTCCTGAAAATATCTTTGATTTCCTTGTCAATTTCTAAGTGTCCTTTTACAAAGATTAGTACTGAAGTTCTACACTGTTTTTTTTTTCACCTGTGAACATGTGTAAAGGCTTTTAAGATCCTCTGGATATCTGCTTTAATATTTGACTCCAAGTGCTACTCTCTAGCTTTTTTGTCACTTAACTATCAAGTCTTCCTTTTCTTTTACAGTACCTCTATAATGTAAGTGTGATTAAAAAAACTCCGGAAGAAGACAAAGTTTCCAGGTTCTAATCATCACATCTCAGCTTCTTTTCACAGGTTAGGTAAGGAGTAAGGAGTAAGGAGGCTGTCAGTAAGCTTTCAGAAATTTTTTCTGGCAGCAGTGACAGAGACTGAATTTTATAAACGATTTCATAAACTCTCCCTAGATGGAGAGTTTCTCAGTGGAAATAGAAGATTAACTCCTAGGACATTTAGCATTTTGAAACTTGAAGTGATACACTGAGCCTGAGTCCTTACAGTCAGAGCAGAAGTCAGAGCACTACTGGTTCTGACTGAGCCTACATTCACCTAAACTGAGGATCAAGCAGCCTCTCAGGCAGTTGACAAATATGGGGAATGTTTCATGGCTGTTTGCCCCGCTCTGCCACACACAGATATGGGGAACTTCCACTTTTCACAATGTCAGTCCTTCTAAGGGCTTAAAATAAAAAGCTGGTGACCCATGGGGAACACTGCATTTAAAACTGGCTTGCAAGATTTGATTTTTTATAAAATATTAATGTATTTCAAACTGTTCCCTCAGAGACAAGCTGTTGGGAGGAAGCAAACAAAAAGCCAGAGCAGCAAATATCAAGCACAGTGATACAAGAATGTGGATGTAAGATATATGAAGAAACTTCCGCCTTCCACTCAGCATCTGGGGAGTCTCCTCTGCAGTACTGTGGCCAGTTCAGGCCACATTTGAAAAAGATAAGAGTCTGGTAGAGAAAGTCCTGAGAGTAACAAAAGGGTAAATAGAACTTTGGAAGTACATATGACTGTAAACCTGTGTTTGTCTTAACACAGAGAAGAGACACCTCATAGAACACATGAAAATAGATTACAGGTACTTAAAAGATTGTTACAAGGATAACAGAATAAACTCTTTTCCATGTCATTGGGGAGAGTACGAGGAATAATGGGCTTAAATTAAAATGAATAAGTTGTAATTTAATATGTTATCTGCAAAGAGATTAAACCCTGGGAATGCTGAAGGTTTATTACTTAAGAACAATTAGAACACGAATATTTAAAATGATAGAAGTTGAACTGGGTTGGGAGAGGTTTCTTCAGTGGTTCTTCAAACCAAAATAATAAGCTCAGAGGAAATGCTCACTCTGCTGTGAGTGAACATTTCTTCTTTAGGACAAACAGTATGTAGTGAGTCCTGAAGAATATCTGATTTTTTGGGGGGGGTCATAATTTTCACTGTTTCTCCTAGCTTTATTTTCCATTTGATTGCTGTTGCACTCAGATTGCTTGATCAAGTGATGTTGCCACCTCTTACCTTTGTTTCTCTCCCTTCCTCTCCTTTGCCCAGTAGCCTGAGTTTTCCCTCTTGCCACTGCTATTACTCAACACTTCACTTCAAAGAGTTTCTCTCAGGGTGAAAGTGTAAGATACTTTCCATGGCCATCAGTTGGTTGACCTTGGAACCTCTACTTTGTGGAAACCGTGTGTCACACTGAATCTGGATTTAAATCATGTGACAAAATCAAGTGAAGAGCTACTGAAGCAAGAGACCTCTTCTTCCCCTGCAATTTACCGGAGTCGCTGCTGTCAAAAATGAAGAAGATGGATTCTGCTCAGATGGATTCTGGTCAAAAGTTCTGCTCAATAGCTTAGCCTGTTGAGAAGCCAAGATCCACAACATTTTCTGGCTTCCAGATTACTGATCTAGGTGGCCTCTAGTAAGTGTTCAGTGCTAAACAAACTAAATGATGACTTCCTCTACCAATACAGGGTCTCTGCTCTGTAGAACTTGCAAATCTGCCATAATGTAAACATCCTTCCATCATAACAGAAACAGATGTCTTTCTACTAGGTATGTTGCTATGTCTGCAGGTGCCAAAAGTATCACCCATACTATTTGCTTTCTGGCTGAAATAGCAACGGTTAAACTTTAAATAGTTTGGTGAAAATTCTGCTATGGCTGGATGAAACCTGAACTTCTGTGACCTAAGCAAATCAAGAGAAAGGAGCTGTGGAAGTCTACAGTTTTTTTTATTTGAAACTGTCAAAATCTGCAGAAATCAGATATAAAATTGCGTGTCCATTTTAAGTCATTTATCACCTCTAGGCTGTGGGAAACCAGCCCACTGGAAGAACATTTTCGATTGTTATTGACCTTGTTCATAAAAGAGTAGTCCCACGATCCTGTGGTTTCATTCCTGTTCAACTCTAGAAATCAAGAATTAAAGTTTCTTAATAAATGAGACTTCTTGCATGGGCTGGGAGACAAATCATCTTTCTATTTCAGGAACGGAGAATACAACAAGCAGGGAAATACAAATACGTTATTTTTTTGAGGATTTCTAAAGAATATAGAAAGCAGAGACTGAGAGGTAATTTTTACCTACTCAGAACACATCAACATCTTATTATGGATAAATAAAAAAATATCAGAGATTTATAAGCACAGAAAACATATCAATCCTTTGCAGCATGCTCCCTGGTAGACCACTGGAGATAAATTTTTCAGAGACGAGCTTGAGTTAATTTCGACTATATCTGAATTCTTAATCTCACTCTTCACTGTCAAGTTTTTCTAAATTATATGTACCGAAAAAAAAATGTGTTGTCAAAGTGATCATAAAATTTAGCTCCTTATAGAGGAGAGAAATGTGACAAAACCTTCTATTATGAATGGGTCATAGACTATTTAAGAGTGTCTTCTGCAGCGAATAACACTTGTCCATGCGGTGGAATGATATCTCAGGAATTATCTTAATATTGTGACTCTGCTGAAGTATCTTCTATATCAGACCACTTTTGCTGCCCAATGTAACAGTTCTGCCTCATCTCACAAGGTGAAGAGGAAAATTAAATAGAGGACATAAAAATACATTTGCTTCAAAAAAGTTTTGTTAAGCTTCCTGACAAAGTCTTAGGTTGTACCCAGGGGATGTTCTAAGTAACAATGGACCTGAATGCAAAACTCCAGTTTCCTGGATGTATTTGCAGCTTGTTTATTCATTTATGAAACAGAAAAGCTAACCCTATATAAAAGTTGGCTCCCACCTAGATCCTAAAGAGCTCTAGGTCCAAATGTCTGCATCTCAGTTTACATATATAGTTATGAAAAATAAAAATCCCACTATTATTAAAAAAGCCCCAACAACTGTGCTATGTTTTCTAAGAATGTCTTTAGTGATCAGATGTTGTAGTGGTGGGAATGTTAGGAATAGAGTTATATGCACCTCTAAGACTTCTGGTAATTTTTGTCTCTTGCTACTGCTGGTACTGCTATTCTGAGATGATGGTCACATTAGAAAAACCTAAAGTAAATGTGCACCTGAAATCAATACACTGTGCCTCAGATTGGCTTGCCAAAAGACAGTTGCAAAGTAGCTGCTTTTGTAATTGCTTTTTCTGACATTGTGTGACTTTCCCTCATGTTAGATGGCATCTAAAGAGCTAGGGACTCTTACAAGACAAACCCAAATGTTATGAGTCAATTTGTACCAAAATGTGAATGAAAGATAATTCATACAACCACGTTAGGCTTGGTGAATGAGGGAAAGAGATTTATCATTTTGGAAGTTGGTAATTGTGCCTGTTTCTCTGTTTGGAGAAGGGAGTCTGTAGGTCTGGGCCAGTCGCCCTTGGGGACCTATCTATTAACTCACTGTCACCTTCTCTTAAGATACCATCATCTTGTAATGCTGAGCAATAAAATTTGTAATTGTAGGTTGTTTGAAGCCCATAGCTAAAGAATACTAACATAGTTTGTTTACACTGAAGGAGTTCACAAGAAAAACTTAAGTAATTAGATAAGGATAATGGGTAGGTACCAAGATTAAGCTATGCCAAATATAAACTGGTATTTCGTACAGAATTCTATTTAGTTTTTCTTTGTAGCAGAAAAAAAATGAAGTATTAAAATGTCTCCAAAAAGACTGTTTCAGAAGTAAAGAGCTATTTTCCCCCAGAGGATCAGCTCACCTTGGAGTCAATTGTCATTTTAACTGCAGTTATACTAATTTATGAGTTTAGGTTTATTCCCATGAACTGCTTACTTTTTTGCACAGATAGTGATAGGAAACACCCAGAGGTGGTCATTTATGACATCAATGGCTATCTGGCTAAATACAATCTTTTTTTTTTTTTTTTTTTTTTTTTTATGGAATCTTCTGCCTTCTTCATACTTTGTTTCTAAAATATACACATGGGCTCTGAAAGTTATTGTACTCCAAGTCTAAATTGGCATGTGTCTTGCAATGGTTCATCTCACATGCATGGTGCTTGGAGTGCACTTTCCTAGTGTTCTAAACTGATGTCATGGCAGAATTAACTACATAGTTAATATGTGAAGAAGTAGACTTGAATGGCTACAGTGTTTTAATTCTGTTTATTGAAGTTTAATCTATGAGCAGAATCACCACTGTTCTTTGACCTGCTTTGGATCTGATTGGATCAAATCTCTGTACTATATTGTCTTGCATTTCTGGTTCCAGATTTAGCCATGTCAGGTCTATCATCAGACATTTTATCTTATATATATCAGACATTGCTAAAGAAAACTGATGCAATACTATCTTAGATGTTTCTCAGGCACAAAGAAAATGAATAATGGCTAGCCAGAATAGTGATGTTTGCTTGAATTGGGACAGTTCTTCACCATATCTGAACTAGTCCAGGTAGTCAAGATTTGTACAAGCAATGGCCCTTTAGCTGCTTCTGCACCAGTAAGCAGGATTATTATTATGTGGCTTTGAGGTCAAGTGACTCTGTTTTACTATGTCCATACAGTTAAACTCTTATCTTTCAAATTTGGGGTGTTGCATCCAAAATCCTTATTGTCAACAATTCCTGTACTGTGCTAAAAGTTCTATGATGCTTAGGAATTGTTGGCAAGAGTGCTGGATGGTGCAGGCCAAAAATATCTAAAGCGTCTTCTAAGCACAGTAATCATATAGACAACCAAATTCCAGTGCCTTGGACCATTATCATGTACTAGTATGTATGCAATCATTAACAGTGATAGGAGTTCCAGAGGAAGCACAGTACCAGGTGCTGAGGAGCTGCACTGTCTGGTGCTGCACATGGATGCACTTTGAAGCCCTTGGAGGTGCTTTTAGATAACAGCAGTGGCAATGCCTAGCAGAGGTAACAGTGGTTATGCACTGGCCTCCTTTTCCTCTTCTTTCTGTTCTTCAGCTCTGAGAGCTAAAATGTAGATGTTCAAAGTGTGAGAGCTTTGAGAGGTGGGTAGAACTGGAGAACCCTCAAAACAGGATCTGGGCTAATTCCAGGAAGAACCATGGAGGGTGATGTAGGAATGAGCCTAGTAAAGTTGTTTCATCACCTAATCTCCTCTAGAAGAATGAGTATTTGATAGCTAGCATTATGGTTGCTAGAATAAGTCGTTCCTCTTCATCCACAATCAAGGACAGAGTTTTGTTCTGTGTGACTTTTTCAGAAGAAATTGGTTCTGTTTTTCTTTTAGCCTATAGGACATTTTGATAACATCATAAGTAAATATCTATAATTTAACCCTCTGACATTAACATTAATGTGGGTGTTTTTAAATGAAACTGGGCTAATATGTCAATCACTGTTTGTTTTCTTTATATTACTGTTTTAACCTCTGAGACAAAGATGCTTCCTTGAAGAATTTTCCCTTGCCCTATTGAGGAGCTTGTTGCTTCCAAACAGTGCTATTGATGAAATGATATCTGACATGTAATAGCTTTTCTGATCAAGAAAAAACACCTTTGAAATATTGAGTTTAATAGCAGATGACTAGATGGAGCCACCACTTGGTTTTGCTCTGACAGCAGTATTTATGGGCAGTATTAGATGAAAGTTAAACCGGCATTTTTATGCCCATTCTCTTGGTCAGATCCTTGGCGGGACCAGATGTTGCTCTTGTTTTCTTCCAGCATCACCTACAACAGGATGAAATGTTAAACATACCCACTGGAGCCACTGGAAGTTGCTAACTCCTAAAGACCTGAGGGATGCTCACAATTACTGATCCAATGAGTTCTACTCTGCTGATTATTGCTGCGATATTGCTTGGCTTCCAGCACCTGTGGTAATATCTCCAGAGTATGGGACCACCTACAGCCACCACAGAGGCTTTTTACAGTAAGCTGACACATGATATGTAGATGAACAAAAAAAAAATTTTTCAAAATCAGGTACTTTGTTTGTGCTTAGAGGCAAGCTTTCATTTTTTTCCTTCCGCAAGTATGTGTGTCCTCTCTTGGAAAAAAGGTTCTTAAAGTAGTGGAAAACAATTTCATCATTCATATTTCTGTTTTAGTTTAACATATTTGATGTTCCTATTAGTTCCACTTGGAGAGAGAAAAAGGCTTTCATTCTGCATTAGTTGATTGTTTCCATCAGTCTCCCTTCCCCCTTCCCCCCCATTTTTCACACCTCCTACTGTGTATGAACGCCTGCTGCACCATTTATTTTTGCAATGTGTAAACTGTTACTTCCTCCAGCAAATCAGATCTGCTTAGGGTGAAATTAAAGATCTGAAGAGGTGACTGTCCTGCTGGTTTTGACGTTTTAAGATTTTAGTGCTATGCAAGAAGCAGCTGCCTATTTCAGCCTATAGGTATTTATTAAATCTCCAAAGGAATTATGGAATCAGAAATGAATTATTTTGGCATAAAAAGAGAAAGAGAGGATTCTATTCCAGGAAACATAAGCTGCAGTTCTTGCAGTCAGATGAGATCTGGCAAGCAACAGAGTGAGAAATAATTAGCCTCTCTTTGGTGCCTCCAAGCAATGGGCAGGAGTGCCTGGAACTCAAATTTTAGTGCCAAGGTCAAAAGTCATGGTACAGACTGATTTAGAACTGACAGATTTGTGTGCCTAAGGCAGAAGATGGAGTGTGGCCTCCTTGTACAGATCCTGAGCCCCATTTTGCAAATCTCTACTCGTGAGTTATTCACATATCTCAAAATAGCATCCCTGGCCTCAAAGGGAAGATTTTTTTTTCTTGTACACAAGGGTTTGGTAGGATGGAGTTTGTACATTGTGTGGTACGAAAATAAGCGTGATGCAACAGTGTAGTCTGATATCTCAAAAATGATCGAGGTATAATTTCAAGGACAGAAGCTGACATACATATCCAGAGGATGATACAACTTTTCTGATGTGTCATAGCACAGGACAAGCCATCTCACTAGCCCTCTGGATATGCCACTGTCTATAAAGGGAACTGAGGCTGCCACGTGGGAGGACAGGCGTGTGCTTTAGGTGGCTGATGAGGTGATAGGAATCTCACGTCCAGGAAAGGCTTTTGGCTCACAACTCTGACAAAGCAGGCTTGTGGCTTTGCATCCAAACTACTCTCTTTTTTTTCCCTCTCAGGGCACGTTCATAACTGTTTCTAGAGGTATGGGCTGTTAAAGGAAAGGAATCATCCCCTTGGCGGATAGACTTTGGGCCAGATGTGCACCGTAATCACTGAAACATTGTCCTCTTCCTCCTCCCCACTCCCTCATCACACCATAGATGATTCCAGCTGCATTTCTCTTCTCAGCTTGCTGTCCATAGAGGGATTAAATCTAGGAAAGCAACCTGACCTGCTCCTGGGGAGAGGGAAGACCATGAGAATAACTGGGGAACATCTCCAGTTCAAGGTTTGAGTCCTCACAATCCATTCACTTTTTAGCACCTCACACCAATGCTCTAGCTGAACAAAGATTATTCCTATCTTTTATTCAGGTTTATTCACTCTTTTTTTTTCACTGCAATATATATATCTCACACAGCAGTGACTACTGCTTAGCTTGACTGGCTGAGGTAAATGTCATAAAACAACTGGAATTATCTGTAGGGGCCAATTCAAAGCCCTATTGCATTTAAAAAAAAAAATTGTTATATCAGTGCTTCTTATCCCTATAGTAACTGCACATCTTCTAGTCGTGTATTAAATGATGTGACTAACATCTGTTTTCTGTGGTTTGTTCTGTTTTGCATCCTCTTCAAAATGATAGAATTAAATCTGTCGAGTTGAGAGTTCTGGTTTTGGTCTTTTCCTTTTAAATGTACCTGAAATGTAAGAGAGTGAAGAGCTACAGTCTGCACTCAGGACAGGAGAGGTGACAGTCTTTAATTCCTGTGGGAGTTTTCTTTGCCCTGAGGAAGTTTGTAGTCACACTTTAGTTTTGTGTTACGAAGCAGTTGCACCAGGGAGAGACACAAAAAAGAAAGAAAAAAATCCTAAACTTGCCCGGTTAGATGTTCCATTTGGGTATGGCTGTGAAAACAGTTACATACTTTATTTCAGTTTGTACTACTTTAAGCAGTTGAGTTAAAAAAAAAAATATTCTCCAAATGCTCGTGAACTGTCAGGCAGGTGGTTTGATACCAGCCCCAAATCAACTGTTGGCTGCTGGAGCTGTGATGGTGCTCAGGAAAGCAGCTGAAGCTATTCAAGCAGCTCTGCATGACCCATCTATGAATGGTAGGACTGTCTGAACTGTGGAGAGGGTGGAGGCTGGATCACTGTGTCTCTTGGATGCAGTGCCAGGACAGAAGACTTAAGTACACCTGAAGTAGCAACCTACGCCATTCCAGGACCACCTCTAAGATCTGCATATCATCCTTCAAAACTGAGTGTCTTCATGCAAACTGCCTGCTGGGAAAGATCCCCAACCTGATTTAATGTATGACCAGTGCTGAGGGATGGTTTCTGTTTAATTTACTAGTGTGAGCAAACCCTACAGAAACACAGTGTAGCAAAGGGAAACCTCTTTTTCCTTCCTTCCTTCCTTCCTTCCTTCCTTCCTTCCTTCCTTCCTTCCTTCCTTCCTTCCTTCCTTCCTTC
>WTSP01026271.1:44794-58776 GCA_025331215.1 Actenoides lindsayi
AAAGAAAAGAAAAGAAAAGAAAAGAAAAGAAAAGAAAAGAAAAGAAAAGAAAAGAAAAGAAAAGAAAAGAAAATGATTAACAGAAAATCTCTCCTGCTGAATTAAATTAATTTTAAATGAGGCATATACTGAGATTTTCTACTTGTAAAATGTTTTTACAGCACACAATTAAGCAGACTTTTCTCCAAAAACAACAAACTTACCATATTTTCAGAGAAATGTCAAAGGATTTTTATAAAAGAGTCAACATCAAATGTTTGATTTTACCATAGGGTGAGTAAAACAGAATGATGTGAAGAAAATAATAAAAATATGACCAAAGTCTCTATTGTGGCTTAAAATATTATACAAGATTTAAAGTCTTATAAAACCTGAAGTCTTCTGGTAAAAAATTTTTGTTATAAAACAAAAAGAATAGGAAAAGAGAAACAGTTGTTTTCTTTCTGTACTTGAACCTTCATAGAAGTTAAATGAACTGAACAAATTAAATCCTTTCTAGACAGTTAGACCAACTCCAATTATATTTTGTTGCCAGAAGAATTTATTCCCCCCACTCTCATTATTTACTTAAGAGCATTTAACATTAGTGTCTAAATCATAATAGGACAAGTCCCACTCTTTCCAGCTAACAGGAGATGGGGAGTGTTTTCTAGGGAATAGGATCTAGTCCTACAAGATCAGAGATTGCAAGATCAAATGGATTGAAAATAAAGATGAATTGTGTCACATCACAGGTCTTAATTTTAAGACAACTCATTGCAAAGAGACCAGAGCAGCTAGTTTTAAATTACAGAGAAATTTTGGAATGAAAAATGGAGAGATAAAACGTGTTTGTTGAGAAATCCTCATCTTTAACTAATAAAAGCTTTTAATGTGTGCTTTTCTTTCCCCTCTTGCTCAATTAAAAAATATGTTAATACAATGTTAAGTTTGAGATTTAAACCCACAAGAGTCAGGAAATTTACAATTAAGACTCCCTTGGGAATCTTAATTCTGTTCCCATTGTGCATATTATATTTTATGATAGGGTCTTTCATTACGTGATCGCGTAACACTGGGGTTGTGTGACATGCAAAGAGTGGTATTGAATGTGTGGTTTGTTATGGAGGTTAAAGAAATGTCAATGTCACTAAGTAGTTTTGCAAAAATGTAACAATTGCAGGCTTTAAAAAATTATTGTTTCGTTATTAAAAAAAAAAATCACGCATAGCATATTGTTGTACACAGGCACCTTCTTCTTAATAACAGTATGTGCAAGTGCAAAACAAAAGATTTTTCTCTTTGTTTCTCCACAGACTGTTCTCAAACGCTTTTGGAGATGCTCTTCAAAACCTCTGCAGTAGTATGTTAGGAACTTTTGTTTTCTCTTTTTATCTTTGGAAACAGTGTATCAAACCCTGGAAGATGCTGGGCTACTGTTCTGCAAGATGAACTGTTTTGTTAACCACAAAAAGAAGTTTGGGGAATTTCTTCCTCTGAAAATTAAAATGTTTAAAAATATTCCCCAAAACTATTGAATATGCTGTTAGTAAGGTGTGAGTCTTGCCAGCTTTTGAGTTTGGGGAATATTTTCAGAAGTACTATCCTCATTTCTGGGAACAATTTTATATTTGATGACATTAAACTGTATTGGAGACAAAGATCTGAGACATTCCTCCTCAACCTCTCTTGACTACATGGGCCCTAATGTGCTGATTTCGGTTTGGACATTAGGTCTTGGATATACAAGTTCTTTAGGACTGAGGTCTATCTTAAAAAAAAAAAGCTTTTTTTTTTTTTTTTTTTTTTTTCATAGACACCACTACATCAGTGGAAAAACTTCAAAAGAATGAGTAGTAGTTCCCTGATGGGTGATTGGAGGAAAGTTCTCCTGCTATGCATGTGTGGCAAGCTCTCTATGTAATGGTGCACATGCCAGGGTCAAAAGCACTGGGATATATTCAGATAGGTGATTTGAAAGACAGAAGACATCCCAGTTGTCTTGTCCAAGTAGGGCATGTGCTACAGCAGAGATGCCTGAAGTGTTTCAAAATTGAAATTTATTGAGAGCAATATTTCAGAGAATGACTTGGAGGCATTAGTGGATGAAAGACTGAATATGAGCCAGCAACGTGTGCTCACAGCCCAGAAATCTGACCATATCCTGGGCTGCATCTATTGTGGCCAGCAGGTCAAGGCAGGTGATTCTTCCCCTCTACTCTGCTTTGGTGAGACCCCACCTAGAATACCGTGTTCATCTGTGGGGTCACCAGCATAAGAAGGACATGGAGCTGCTCAAGCAGGTGCAGAGGAGAACCATGAAGGTGATCAGGGGGCCAGAGCACCTCATCTGTGAGGACAGGCTTAGAGAATTGAGGTTGTTCCATCTGGAGAAGTCTCCAGGGAGACCTTATAGCAACCTTCCAGTACCTAAAGTGGGCCTAGAGGAAAGATGGGAAGGGACTCTTCACCAGAGAGTGTAGTGATAGGATGAAGGGTAATGGTTTTAAACTGAAAGAGGGTAGATCTAGATTAAATAGTAGGAAGAAATACCTTACTGTGAGGGTGGTGAGTTTCTAGAATGGGTTGCCCAGAGAAGTTGTGAATGCCCCCTTCCTGGAAGCATTCAAGGCCAGGATGGATGGCCTTTTTAATACTACTCCTTTTATGTATTTTCTTAATCTTTTACTTCACAGTCAGAAGTAAGGTCTGTGGATGTGGATCCTACAACCCCAGTATTTGCATTTCTCCTCTCCTACAGACAGCACTGTGTGAAACAGCGAGGGTCAGATCCTAGGGCAATGGGAGTACAATTCATTTGATCTTGGGATATTTTTGAACTTGATAAACTCTTCCGGTTTCCACCACGCTTTCTGCCCCTGCCAGTCCCAGTCCTGCTGTCTTACTTGTGTCACAGAGTGGTTTACCCATGAGTGATCTTGGATGGGTGAAGAAGGTTGTTCAAAGGGCAGCTCTGGATGTCTCTCACACTGAAGATCCGGTGGAGCATGGAGTGAGGCAGTACAGGGTTCATAGTGCACCGGTAATGTCACCTGAATGGAGATGCTGCGCATTTCATTTTTGTTTGCTGTATGACTGCATGATGAAAAAGACTGGCTTCACTTTCAGACAGACTTTTCTCATTTTCCTCTTTGCTGGGAACAAACCGCATATACTAGCTGGGATTTTGGTATCATAACCATAAGTTTTCTTCTTTTGTCTGTGTCTAGGCTTTTGCTGATCATGAGGAAATATATAAATTTATAAAATTGATGGTATATGCATAATCTATAAACCTATAATGTAGAGTTACATGTACTCAATGGAAGCTGTCTCCTCTACTTGCTTTTTTGTATTTAATCAGCCTTAACCCTTCTTAGAAGTTCATAGGTCATTTCTTGTCACTTGGAATGTGGTCCAGGTTTGTTGGTCCTCCCCTCTCATAGTGAGGTTTCATCAGGTCATGAGCTGATTCAAGGGTTTGTAAACAATACTGTCCCTGACCCTCTCCCTCCCCTGGGTTCCTGCTTTCCTTGGTTTGTCTCCAGCTTATCTTCCCCTGTGGTGGGCTGTTTCAGTCCAATAAACTGATAGAAAAGCAATCAGAAAAAAGTTGACTGCTGATTAGTGAGCTGAGTAGGCTTGTTAGGTGGTCAGGTGAGGGCAAGAACTGGAGCACTGGCATGGGTTAGACAACAGGGAGGGAGGGAGGGAGGGAAGGAAGGAGGGAGAAAAAGGCTCTTTTTCAGAGGTGGCAAACTGTAAAACTGATAAAAGTTCATTTTGATACAAACAGCTTAAATGTCAACACTTGCAGGGTGAACCAACTACAGAAATTAAATGACTGGATAATAATAATGATTTTTTAAATGAGATTCATCCCTGTCCTTATTCACTGGGTGAGGGCACAAGCCCAAATCTCATTAAATTGGCACAGGTTAGAACATTGTATAAATTAAGCAATGCAATACAGCTATATTAAGTGAGATGAATATGATGGTGGCTATACCTATTCTTTTAGACTTGCTGACATAAGCCTAAAAAAAAGAAGAAAAATAAAATGCTGGAGATTCAAATTATCAATATTACTGATTTTCAAACAAAAAGTTTTTATCTACAGGAATAACAATAGTCTTGATAAAATCAATTTGAAATTAACTGACTTAATTTGAAATGTCTGTTGCTTATAGTAATCAAGGGATCAAAGTAATTTTGAAGTATGTCAATAAAGGTGTTCATTAAATATTACCTTAAAAGTTCCTTCACTTTCCATACTGTGGGAAAATGTTTGACATTAACTATTTCTTTTCAATTACGACATTAATTATATTTCATTGTACAGTTGTTAATAACCACAATGATATTTCCACACCCTAAGGCAATTGTGACATATGGAAGATTTATTTTCTAATCCATCTCTGTTTCCAGTATGATGAGAGACTCTGAGAAAGCAGCTCTCATTCATTCCCCTCCACAGTCTGTAAAATGAACACAAAGAGAGTTTGTAATCTATCTTACAAACTTTGAAAGAAAAGTACTGAATTAAGTATTCTGATTCTGAACAGACTGCTATGCTGCTATGGAAAAGAGGATCACTCAAGGTCACACTGAAGAGATGGTTAGGTTTCACTTTTTTTTGCTGCTGTGTTCATATTTGCTTATTAAATATGCCACCTGTAGGCGGTAGGGATTGTTTATTTTTTACAGATGTGCTACTATTGGATATTATGTAGGGGTCAAGTTAATTTCCTCAAATATCTTACCGTGTCAAACATCTTCTCTTTTGAACGTTGTTTTCTTTTTCTTTATGTATGGGGCCCTTTATGCTGAATCAGTAGCTCATACACTTGCAGTTAAATATGAACTGGTACTGTGGCTTCAGTGAGTCATCAGTTTACTCTTCTGCTATCTGAGAAGTCATGCAAAGGCAAGATGGAGGTCACTCCTTTACAGGAGTTTGGTTAGCTTGTCAGGTTATTATGATGGGTCCTAAAAGTCAGTTCTGATTATAGACAAAATATATATGGTCAGATTTCTTTGCCATTCAGACAAGGGCGGTTTTAACATCAGGACATGACAGCTTTATGTCTTTCTCTCCATGACCTGATCTCACTCCATATGTTTAATTCTCCCATCTCTGGGACTTTCAACATAAAGGTACAGAGAGGACATTATTTCTAAGTGTAGATATACCATGGTTTTGATTTTAATAAGTGTGTTTGTGTTAAACAACTTGTATCAAACAAGACCTGCTCTTGGGCTCAGTGTCCTGCTCCTGCCTCTGCTGTCTGGGCAGAGATGGGGGAAATTTGGGGAACCCCTAGAGCAGCACCATTGCACCATTGAGTTTATATGCAGCTTGATGGCTAATGTGGCTTCTGCAGGTCCATGTGTGGCCTTAAGCCACTAATTCTAACATGGTGTTCCAGGAGGAATCTCTGGAGAATGAAAAAGCTGGAATTGAGGGTTTTACCTCAGAGCAACTCTTGTCTTGTTTGTGACAGAATGTCTGTTAGCTGCTGGGGCTTATGGGTTGCTGTCCTGGAGGGAGATTTTTTGGTAAGTTTCATCCCCAAAAGTTCCAGTTTCTGCAGCAGGAACACAAGTGCCATAAGTGAGGACAGTCAGGAGACTCCAAAAGCACATTCCTAGTGCAAACATAACAGCACTGTAGGCATACTCTTTGAATGATTTCATGCTATTGTGAACGCCCATTCTGGTTTCATGGAACTGGGATTTTTTTCTTCTGATTTTATCAACTGTTCTACAGCTTCTATAATTTACTAAAATGGTGTGACAAGGATTCAGATTCACAGAATATTAATCAGATCTTTCTAAAGCTGTTATCTCTTCTTATAGTTCTACTAATGGTTTCTCAAACTAGACCCTCAGAGATCTTTGAGATATTTAAACACAGTCGCAAAAGGAAATAAGAAAGTGATTGAATCTCCCTTCTACTAATGAAGAAACTGAGGCAGGTGCTGGAGGCTAACTTTATTATGCCTCCAGTTTAATAAGAAAAGTGTAGTCCTCTGTACTGCAAACATTCTGCAAATGCAAGGCAGTGCCTAGACTATGAGGCCATACTACCCTTTCCTCCTGTAGGGTAATAATGAAAAGTCATCTTAAGGGAAATGTCCTTTAAGGTTAAAAATAAAGTGGGGGAAGAAAACAAAAAAAGAATTTGTTCATTGTCTCTGCTCTCCATCCTGCCTGGCAGCCCCCTTTACAGTCTGCCTTATGGTCCTGCCAGTCAGGAAACAGGAATTAAAGATCTGTCAATCACAGATAGCAAATAAACTCTGTCCCATGAGCCTTTTCTTTTGCAATGTGTCTACCTAGTCATCAAAGCCATTTCCAGCTGGTTTTGTCTCTTCCTGCATGCTGAGTGTGGCTGATGAGTATTTGAAACACCATTCAGCCCACTGCTGGCTGTTAAATGCACAGCATTTAGAGCCACTGCTGGAGAGGATGAGAGGAGAAAAGTGCACAACAGGATTACAAATGGTCATCCTGTTTGTTAGTGCCCGCTCAGCTCCCATCCTGTGTCCTGGACAGGGCCCCTCTGGGAGGGTCACCTGGAGGACTGCAGTTTCTCGTGTTGCTTTGAAGTCACCCCCTGGGAGGAAGTGGGTGGGCTGGGATTTGTACATTACCCAAGAATAAAGGATGTTAAACTCTTGTCTTCCTGAAAATGAAGCCATATCTCCTATTGAGAAGGCTGCTAGAGGTGATGGGAGAAGAGAACACTGTATCAGACCAAAATCCAGGTGATGAAGAGCTTTTCCTGTGAGAGAACAAAACCACCGTAAGGTTCTGTGTATTTCTAAGGCTGACTCTCTGGAAGCTGACTCTTTTGGGGAAGCACAAGCTAAATGTATTTCCTTACGTTTAGGGACTGCAAGGGACCACATTTCAGAAAAGAACATTTCACCTTCAAGATAATTCCACTGCAGCCTATAGATCCTATCTTCCCTGAATGACATCAAGGATTCTCCTTGAAGCTTGAGGGTCTCTCTATTCTCTGTTACTTTCTTTCTCATTTTATCCTTTCTTTCCTTTGTTTTTCCTTTTTTTTTTACCACTTCATTCAGGTTTGTGTGGATTGTGAGGACTAGGGAGGACTAGTTACTAACGGGGATCAGACCTAAGTAAAGCTACAACAACCAAAACTGTGCAGCAGATTTCTGATTTTGTCTTAAGTCCAAAGAAGAATTTTTAGGTTTATTTGAGAGAAGTCAACCGTAGTTTCAACTCTTGAAGAAACACAATGTTTCTGACAGAAGATACTAAATTGTAGAACTTTAAGGAAAAAGATCAGGGCAAGTTTCCCACTACATTACTGAATGTGCATTTGACTTTCCCTCTAAGAACCATGAAACAGGCAAAACATTGGAGAAGAGAATACTGCTCATATCGTCTGTCTTTGAGAAGTTGTAGGTGAATAAACTGCTATTAACAAAAGTCCTTAATCTTCTTTCAGTGGTTTTGGCTGTAGCTAAAGGAAAATCATACTTCTTCATTTTATCTTGCATTCTTCTTCTGCCAAGGAAATAATTTCAGATTCTCCAGCAAGCCTCACTCCTTCTACAGCTCAAAGCCTCATGCTTGCCTTTGAGATGATCAGGAAAGATGTACAGCCCATTTATTCAATATGCTAAATCTATGTCTTCTTTCCCCCAAATGACATTTCAGTGTTTACTATTATCCATGAGGCAGGTGAAGGGAAAGGATGTACGTGTGTGAGAATGGCGATGCTGGATCAGGTTAACACTGCCCTTGGCCCCGTGTCTTGGCTTTGACAAATGCCAAGGGAGGTGTCCAAATCCAATGAAGGTCATGCAGAGATATTTTCACCTTCACACTCCTCCCACCCAGACTCCAGGAATCCGGAATTTCCTGAGCATGAGGTAATATCTTTGTGGACCTAATCTTAATCTGAGTAAATGCTTTTCTGAAATCACTGTATTTGTATCAGTGCAGATTGTAAGCAGCCAGTCTAGATGTGTTAGATGTCACACAAATGCGGGACAGAAGGGCACTCTCTGTCCCACCAGGACCATACTAACAATGAATTTACAGAGCTGGTATGTAAAATCCATTAAAGAATTTGAAGTAGAGGAGAATAAGGGAGCTGTGAGACATTATTAGTCTTCAACAGTAGCAACACATCAAGTATCTACATATTTTCCATTTTCCTGTAGATATCATGACAGAGGAAAGTTCAACAGAAGGGCCTGAAAGATGTTTTTTGCCGAGGAGGAACAATGAAAAAGCCATCCATCCTTTCATCTTCTTATTATTTTTAATTTTAAACTTTTATAATAATTGCCTTTTTTTATTGCTTACAAAATATTCTTCTTGAGCATGATGGAAAAGTATGTGCAAAAGTATAAGGTGCTTCTTAGCCAACTGATGATATGGATGCTCAGGCTCTATACCAAGGAAGATTGTTTTTTTTGGTATTCATAAGAGATGGGAAGAGGAAGGTGGGAAAAATATAGCGAAAGGTATGAAGATACAGCAAAGAAAGGAATTAAAGGAAGAAAAAGAAAAAAATAAAATTAGTGTGGTTAAAATGATGTATTGGAAAAATTATTTTCCAAAGGACATTCTGTGCTGATATGAATGGAAACGATACTGTTGCCCAGGAAAGAAATCACTACAGTCTTTGCCCTGAAAAACTGCTCAAGCTCAAGTTTTCTCTCTTTGTTTTCTTGTGAGAAAGGGTAGTAAGAATTACCATTCACTAAACACCAGTGACCTATTGTAAATCCCTGGGATCAGCAAACAGCCATGATGAGTGTCAGGTAGTAATTCCACTGCTGCAGAGCAGCAATTCTTCAAGTGCTGAGTGTGGAAGAATTTGGGGAAAATTAAGTTCTTACCCACAGGTTTCAATTTTTTTGCTTGTATTGTCCAATAAAAACTGTGAAGCACATAGGTACAGTACCCACATTTTCCTGATCTGGCAAACTCTTCATGTGCTGTTTTTTAATATAAAACTGCCATGTTTTTGTTTGCATGGCCATAAATCTTTAAAAAAGATGCCAGGTTATTAGTGTGGAAAAAAAAATTAAAAGCCTTTAGGAAATATGACAGTGTGCAGTGTTTTCTCTCACATTAGACTTCATCTTCTCTTCTTTGTCTTTTAGCATGAGCCTTAACACTAATTATGCTTCTTACATTTTTCAGTGATTTTAATGAATATGATGCAATTGAAAAATAAGCACTTGTGTACAGAATATGCCAATTTCCCTCCATTCCCATCTCTCTCATAATTTGTTGCTTTACGCTGGTTCCAATAGCCACTCTCCCTGGTAGCAGAAATACTGTAACTTTGATGTCTGTCGGCTTCTATTTCTTTCTCCTCTCCCCTTCAAGTATATAGATTACTGCTCTTCTCCAAATGGCAAAAACTCTGAGGAAAAGCCCCTTGCTTAACATGTCAAAATGTGAGTTCTGGCTGGCAATTGCTTTAGTTTCGTTCCCTTGAGATCTGACAGTGCCAGAAATCAAAGCATAATTTTGCAGATGTTGAGATCCTGTAAGCCCCCTAGGTTGCAAAGCTAAGCCATAAAGCCAGCTGGCACTGCGTACGTGTGCTAAGAATGTAAAAGTATACATTTTTAGTTTTCAACCAACAATGACCGACTGCTGGTAACTTCAACAAAGTGAATCATTGCTAGCTTTATTTTTGGAGAGTAAGTGGCTCTGTGCATTCCCCTGAGCTCTTCTTCTGTTCCAGTGCTGCTGTTTTAAAGATGCTGTTCAGAAGTATAGAAGTTTCTTTGGTGCCTTTCCAGCATATCTGCTGTTCTTTAAAGGGATACCACACTCTGACAGCACCTTCAGTTCACAGCAGAATATTTAAGAGTTATTTCAGCAAACTTCAACCTTGTTGGTTTCAAACTGTTTTATCTGTTTTTTAAAGGAAATGCATTCAAGTGGGAAGGAAAAAAACCCACAATGTCTAAATTAAAATGAGAAAAGATGATGGGACAGCTAGCAGGCTCATCTGCAAAGAGGCACTAGATAGCCAAAATGTGTGTGTGAGCTTAGACAGATATGGCACAATCCTGTGCTGTGCACTACGGGGAAATTGCAAAATGTATATTTAAATTTCTGAAGATTTTTGACAATAAACAGTAGCACTGTGTCTTTTAATCTGGATGTTTCCTTTCATGTATTTGAGTCTTCATTCAGTGCAGTATGTCTTTGCTGAATCTTGAAAGGAGAGATAGCTGATGATGCTGGAGAGAAGATTTCTGAGATGTTTTGCAGCTAGATCTGCACGGTGAGAAAAAATTTTCCACTTTTAGAATTTGGAAATGCCTTGTTTTGGATAAAGCAAAGGATTTTCAACTTTTATATATGAAAACTATTCAGTGGAGAGACTGCCCCGATACAGAAAGATGTTATGATCTTGTGATCACCCAGGATTTGACAGAGTCAACTTCAGACTGGGATGACAGAATTTACCCCTGGATAAACGTCAGGCTGAGTCAGGATCTGATTGATGCTGTGTGAACAAGGCAGCAGACACTCATGTTTGGTTCTCCAATGTTCAGCCCTCTGCTCTGACTACAACATTACTCTGAGCTTTTATTTTTCCTGATTTTGATCAAAATTCCAGGACCTGAGGAATCTTTCCTAAAGCAAATTGCACCTAAAATGCTAGGTTCTCATGCACAGTTTATATTTCAATGAAGTGGTATTTTCCAATGAAAGGAAAAAAAAAAAAGTTTAATTGAAAAATTCCTGACAAGCTCTAATCCTATTAACTTCACTGTGGTTGCACATATGCTAATGAGAGCCGTGTGTGTGAGGCTGTTGCTAAATTTGCAAAACACAATACCCAGGACATGCATATTATATGTAGTTTGACACAGGCACATATGGTTTATATTCTGTATTCTAAAACAATATTATGAACATTTTATAAGGTTGCAAAAGTGAGTATTGTAAATTCAAGAAATGCAAAAGTTATTGAGGCATGCACTTTGGACTCTCCCTCTCTCCAGTATAATTGGCCATATACACCTTCTACTTCCTTTTCTCTCCCCACTTGTCCCTCTCATATTCCTTTTCTCTCTCTACAGTGCTTTTCCTTTCTGGATAGCCTTCTTCTTCAGCAAATAACACCTCACACATGGCTCTAACATAGCACTAGATGCTATCATGAGCTGCTGTTGTATTGCCTTATCTTGTCTTCCTTCTGTTGCATCAGTTTAGATTAAGTTCTGCAGGGAAAAGGATACCCACTCCATGGAGTGTGGGCAGTGAGTATCATGTAGGTGCACTGCTCTTGATTGCTCTTTGGACACATTGCAGCAAGTGTCCAAATAATTATATCTCTAAATAATTATACAATACAATAATTATTTCTCTAAATACATGTGTTATGACATGTATTATTGTTTCTGGGTAAACAATTGCTAACTTACAAGGCATTGGTTTTTTTGACAAGAGGTGTACTTGTGCATGAAAATTATGTTGATTTTTCTATAACAGTGCACCTTACTTTACAGATAGATTCACAGAATCACAGAATGGTAGAGAATGGACCTCTGGAGACCATTGGGTCCAACTCCCCTGCCAGCACAGGATCACCCAGGACAGGCCACTCAGGAACACATCTAGCCTCTCTGGGCATCCTATTCCAGGTTCTGTCACCCTCACAGTAAAGAAATTTTTCCTCCTGTTGAGGTGGAATGTCCTGTGTTCCAGTTTGTGTCCATTACCTCTCATCCTATCACAGGGCACAACTGAAAAGAGACTGGCCCCTTCTACTTGACATCCACCCTTCAGATATTTGTAAACATCAGTTAGATCCCCTCTCAGTCTTCTCTTCTCCAGACTAAACAGCCCCAGGTCTCTCAGCCTTTCCTCATAAGAGAGATAAGTAGTTATTACAGACACACATTTCCTCAAGAAACAGATCAGACAGAGCCAGTTGGGAAAGATGTCAACCAAAAGGGTAGGAGCATCTCACTGTTTTCAGCAAAATTAGTGTCTATTGTAAGGTAGGCAACTGTGCTCCATCATTTATCGATAGAGAAAGATGTCAGAGCTGAATTCCTCTTCAATGTTACCTATCTTAATTATCTATCTTTGGAGAGGATAAATTGTCTTCTGGAGGCACTTATTCTCTCTAATCAAGAGATTTTAACCATGCTGCTTAAACACCATGACTAATTTCTAGATGGCTAAGGTACAATGAAACAAATCTCACATTTTGTTTCAGTTTTAGGTGACTCCTGAACTTCTGTACTGAGTCCTGTTTTTTTCATTGTGTGTGGTCTTGTGTTGATGGTCACATGATGGTGGAGAAGTTGGCAAGAGGGGGACTGCACTTTATGTGTCCTGAAGCAGAGAGGCTGATCTAAGTTGCAAGTTTTGTGATGCACCACAGCAGTTCTGGCATATACATATTAATGTAATTCTGACCTGAAAGGAAGTGTTTTTATTCAGCTTGACAAGCTAAAATATTTAGAATCCAGTTGACTTGACCCAAAAGAATGTACTTTGCTTACATTTTCCCTATGGAAAATGGAAGCATTTCTGGAAAAAGGAACATTTTCCCACAGAAAACTGTTTTTCACTAACAATAAAAAAAACCCCAAAAACCTAAAAAAAAAAGTTTTGATGGAACAATTCCAACTAACTGTAATTATAGTGCATACATAAAAGGGGCCAAATTGATGCTGTAAGGGCATTCCTAACTGTAGTCTATCCATAATCTCTGACTGCTAGTTTTTGTAACATCATAACTTTTGAAAGTTATGAAATTTTTGTAACATTCATAACTGCTTAAAAATTCACATAAATGTACTGTATTGTATTATGTGTACAGTACATTGACCTATACTGAATTAAAGGACAAAACTATGATATGGGCAGTCATCCATTAGGCATCGTGCAAAGACCACCAAACTCATGTCCATAACTGAAACTGTTGCTGCATCTGATTCCAGATCCCTGAAGGATTCAGTTTATATGACTAGCAAGCTGAGACGAGATGCAAATGATAATTCCTAAAGTGTGAAAAAGAATTTGGCTATTTTCAGATGAACTGCAATCCAATTTTCTTGGAAATAGGTACATTTTAGGGAGAATGGAGGGTTGTTGCTCTTCCCCCCATAACCCCCACTATAAGTAACAAGCTTATTGCGTTTTACACCCAGGTGTTTGCCATAGAATCTGACACATAACTGTGCCCTGGAAAACTATAAAACAATATAATTTATAGAAATAAACTGAGTGAGAATCATTATTTTTTATTGGTACCACTTAATGTGCAGAAAAAGCATACTTTCCAAAAATATGGAATAAACGTTTTGTTAGCCTTATTGGGTCCAAATGTTAGGGTTTAAATTATTTTACTATGCAAACTTTCTTTCATATCTTGGCAGTAGTGATTTCCATTTTTATTCCTTTGGTATCCATAATCTTATTAGAATCAAAAACATATGCTTTGAGATCATTGGACAGATCCCTTCTCCCACCCTACCCCCTTCTCTTCATGTTAAAAAATGCACTGAAAAGATTGACACTCTAGTATCGAGACTAAAAGGAATGGTACAGGAGAAAATGATGCAGGCTACCAATCCTGAATGGGAAAATTGTTTGAGAAGTATAGCTTGGTTTTCAAGCCTTCGATTTGTAAGTCATTAACAGTGCAAAAGTCTCCAATCTTCCTGCTGGCTGCCATTTGGAGCCCCACTCCCTGTCCTGCAACAGGAGGTGCTCGAACCAGGATTGCAGGTTTACAACACAAAAAAAGAGTACAAGCAGGTTTGAGCTTTATAATGCTTCTGGGGATGTAACACTTGCTGCAATCCATACATCTTGATGTCAGAGAATTGTATCTGTGGGGCTGAAATGTTAGCTTACTGGTACGGATTTATGATTATCCTTTTTTTTTTTTTTTTTTTTTATTGGTAGGGCAGGTACAAATCGCGGAACATGTGGGGGTGGGGGTTTGGGAAGTGGAGGCACTG
>WTSP01026271.1:59133-80109 GCA_025331215.1 Actenoides lindsayi
GGCAGTGTTTGCATTATGTGCATTTTGTCTTCCCTTAGATGAAGTTATTTTGTAATTTGAAGCTTTAGTGAAAGGATACCAAAACCATCCTAATTCCACCTGGCAGTGACATCATGTAATGGCTCTTTGAATAAGATTAGATATGTTTAACATTAAGTATAATCCAAAGTCTGAATTTCTTAAGGGAGCAGTCATTTACTGAACTGCTGCCCATCAACTAATGATGTTTAGAAACATCACTGGGAATATGTGAGCTGTTGCTACATTTTTGGGAAAGAAATTTTTTGATCACTGTTGTGGGAGCAGACCAGAAATCAGTCCAGCTTGTTGCAGCTTGTGCTTTTTTAATGACATTTTGAGACACTCCTTCTTATTTTGAGATTTGTATTCTATTTTCAGCTGGATGAAGAATCCCCACTAATTGCATAAAGCTTGATAAACACCTTCTGGATATAGAGGATACTGAGGACTTTCAATCAATTTTACTGGCATGGACCAACTTAGAGCCAGTCATTGAGAGGTGATAGGCTCCCGTTTCCTTTGCTATTTGATCCACAGTGCTATCCTGACATCTTTGGATAGGAGTTGAATCATATGCTGTGATTCTGGTGCTTTAGGGAGCTAGGCAAGTTTTGAACCTACCCTTTAGAGATGGCACTGAATTTCATAGTTCTATTGGATCCATCATTTACTTGCTCTAATACATCATTTACTTGCCCTAATACCAGAGATTGTGAGGTAGTATTATATCTTGAACTTTAGTAAATTAAGTAGTTGAGTACAACATAAAATGCATTACTGAATCCACTTCTAAAATGTTCTCAGCTATGCAAGACAGAGGAATTTTTAATCCAGAAAGACACATCCATGCTCACAGGTTGAGTTGTGACAGATTCCTGGGCCACTTCATCCAAATATCAAAGGAGATCAGAGTTGCCCCAGGCACCTTTTACAGCTAATGTGGAGACACACATCCCTCAGCCTGGGTTTATATCACTTAGTTTTACACACCTGAGGATGGCCTATGCTTCCTCCATGGAAAAAACAAGTACCTCAGGAAAGGTAGAGGTTCTAGCCTCTCTCTCACCATTGGCTATATCAAGAGCCTGGGATGACAGTTTCCTAAACGTTACCCAATTTATATGCCATGCTATTGTCTTCTGATTAAACTGAGAAAGAACAATTGTGGTTTGTTTGAACTTGTCATGAACTAAGGCAGTTTATCAAACTGACATTTATGGCTGAACTATAAACTCAAGTCAAATTTTTCAAAATGGTTATGCTAGACCCCAACCCTTGCATTTTGGAATCAAGATAAAAGGAATGCAATAGGTATGTAAAGAAAAGGATATTGATTTTAGGCAGCACTAAAGCAGCTCCTATACAAGTAATTTTTAGATACCTGAACTGGAAGACAAATATAATTATTTTCTGGCATTTTTTGTTAAACAGTAATTAGACATACTTTCTGCATGATGGAGTAATGATCTTAGCTATAAATAGGAAACTGTTGAAGATAATTAACAGTGATTTTTTTCTCTTCCAGAAAATATCCGTAGAAATAACAAAATTAAAACAAAAATATTTTGCTGAAAAAGAGTAACTTTTCCTGGAAGACGTGAGGACTGTTTTTCATTAGTATGAACCATGGGAAATATTGCAGCTTCATCAGTGAAAGGCCTGACATACGATTTCTATCAAAGACACATTTGATTTACCCTGGGCTTATTCGGCGCTACTCTTATACAATGTTCTCTACCAGCTGTTGTTGCTGCTGTTTGCTAGTAATTGATTGCTTTGTTCCTGGCCTGAGAAATAGTGTCACTTAGTGCTTAAGCTTCTAACAGGCTACCAGTTTCTTCCTTTACCAAATACTAATTGTGCCAAAAAATATGGCAATGCCTCTAACAAAACTTGAGATCCAAGTAAAGTTTTGAGTTTGGTTGCTTAATTTCATAATTCCCCACATAAATTCTACTGCAGTGAGTATTCTCGACCCTTTAAAATAACACAAATTTGCTAAAGTATCTGCTTCCTTATGTATCAGACACATTTCTATTTTTATCTCAGCAATGAATCCAAGAAGTCAAATTACCCATTACTAATGGTCATGGGGCTGCAGTAACTGAGAGTCCAGAAAATGCTGAGAAAATGCCTGAAAATATCTTTGGGAATGTACAAGAAAAGCACAAGTGTGTGCACTTTGCAGTAAATGATTAGATGAAGTAATCTAGATACGTATTTTTTTTGAAAGCTCTTTAAAGAGTAGCACTCATGGCCATTCTTGTTATGGATTTTCATTCTGGCACCACTTATTCATCTAACTCAAGGCTACATTACACAGTTACGTCACTGAGACTTCAATAGTACTGTGTGCAAGAGTAAATGTGTCAAGGCCATGAAAAAGGACTAACTCAATTTCCTTTTTCAGTATATGGCACTTGCTGAAATAAGCAGGGAGTTGGCCTTGAGGAATCATGGCTGATACATATTATGAAAGTGCTGAATTCAAGAGCAGAAGTGAGACTAATGGATTAATGTAGGGTTGCTTCTCTTTCTTGGAGGGATTTTTTTTTTTTAGTTGCATTTAGAAAGATGGAATGTGCATGTGTGTATTTGTTTAAAATTAACCAGTGTTTGCATATAACTGATGCTATATTTAAATTTAATTGATGCTTATAGATGCATTCTTTACGTGATTGACTGACAGTCCCCTTGGCAATGTTAACATCCTCATGCTTGTGATTTCCTTCAGAAAATTTGGGAGTTCTTGAAAAATTCCATGGCCCATGCTCTCCCTAAAGGTTCAGAAATTTGTTGTTTACTCATCTATGTTATTAAATCACTTTATATAGAAAAGGAGAAGCCACAAGTTAGCTTGAAGGTGTATGCAGTCAGTTCGGGAAAAGGAAATACATCATACAATATAAAAAATGCTTTGGAATTCATGTACTGATGGGTTCAATAATTAGATTAGGCCTTGGCATTCCTGTTAATGATGCAAAGGAAGCTAGATATGCAGTAAACATTTGATTGATTTTATTCCAGACAGGAGTTGAAAAAAAACACTCATTAGTTCTAATAAGTGTGAGCATTGAATGATTCACTGGTAAGAGAGTACAAGTCAGTTCATAGTTATAGGCATAAGATCTGGACCTAAATATGCAGAAAGAAAAGCCCTATGTTTTTCTTCAGTGGTCCTAACCACAAGAATTTTATAAACATTATTTCCTCTTCATGTGTGTCCAAAGGCAAAGGTGAAGAAAATTTTTAAATCTCTGCGAGAAGAACTTGTACTGGATGTTGCCCAGTTTTGTAATACTGCTTTTAAAACACAGACTTTTCTGCAAAGGAAAGAATCAATCCACTGCTTTCTGTTCAGATGCTGATCAGTTGAGCTTTACGTGACTAATGAGTAAAGATCAAACCAGAATATTCTTCTGAAAAACATAACTGCAGATGTGATTTGACCATTATGGGTGTCCCGGGTCTGTTCATGGGGTGTCATAATGACTCTCTGATCCCACGTGCAGGACTCATCAGAAAGGCCTGGCGTCATGAAATACTAACATAAACAGTTTATAGCCAAGGAAATTACGATATAAAATGTCTGAAGAAGAGAATGTAGGCAGAATGTGTGTTTTGAAAGTGATTTTGGGACTTGGCTGAAAAGCAGGAGAGGAAGGAATATTGAAATAAAATGCACAAATATCTTGTCCACTTTTTTCCTATTCTATGCCAAGCTGTTATCGAATTACAGTGTAGCTAGCATTTCTAAATCCTAAGCATTTGCACCATGACGATATACTTAAAAATAGTGAAATAAGTATTTTCAAAATAGACATTTAAAATTCTGCCTGCCTCTATACTCTTCTTCTTGAATTAGACTCTGAAGAGAGTCAAATTTCATCATCAGTTTTCCTTGAAGTGCATTTCACCACTGGGTGGAAGTTCATAATTTTTGTTTTCATGCCAAATCTCCCCCTGAGCTCCCATGGGCATCTGCTTTGCTCCTGCCTTGGCCTCAAAATCACTTTCTTTAAGATCTGTGTATCTTGAGCCTGTTTGCTAGGTGCATTTCATAAAATTGTAATAATAAAGGGAAAAATGCATACTAGTGAAGAAAATACAGACTTCATTCTTTTGGGAGAAACCAGCATTGGATGAATTCATGGTTTTATAAGTTCATAGCCAAGTGAACATAGGTTGTTGACTGTAGATTACTGTCTCAAAGCAGCCAGGGACATAAACTTAAGGACTTTCTGTTGAAACACTGGCTCCTACAATAGATCTATGAGAAAACACCACTTAAATTGGAAAGGAAAAAAAAAGAACCAAACCATAATAGACTATCCAATAGAATGCCCAGAAAGTGCAAGAGAGATTCTTGTAGCACTCTATAATGTTTATGTCAATGTTAAATTAATGGTTGAGGAGTTTTTCTGTACATGTTGTCCAGCCTTACTTTCTTGTCTGTTCTGGTTCAGGTGCAAAATCCATCTTCCACGTTATTTCTAACAAATTATTTCTTACTAAAATTAAATGTTCAGCTTTGGCTTAAACCCACAAACAAATGTTTTGGGGAAGTTCAGTCAAAACTGCTTTTCTATAGTTATAAGTATGAAACAATATGCTCTTCACAGCTACTATGGCAATAAAATTTGTACTTAAAGTCTGACTTATGCATGTCCCATTGAGTGTTCAAGTTCAAGCCAAGTTTTAAATAGATTGGTTCAGTAGCTTTAGAGGTCTGAATGCACAACATTCATAAACATTTCTTCAACTAAAACAGCCTAAACAAATTCCATTTGGACAATTTCAGGACATTCCAGAGCTTCTTATGGCCTCTGAGTTGGTGACAGACCAGAGTTATTCATCTACATGACAGCAGGGTGTAACAGCCTTGATCAGGGATCTGGGCCTCTCTGTGCAAAGGAGAGTATATGTCTAAGAAGGAAAGATGCAATTTTTGCAAACTACTTGCTAAACATATATCACTATGAATATTTATGATTACTGGGTGATTATTGTAATAACAAAGACACACAGATTTAAAGATGGATAAATAAATCTGTGAATCATAGATTTTTCTCTCTGCAAGATAAACCCCTTATCTCTTTTCTATTTTCTTTTTTTCTGTTTAGACCCAACCCAGAACAGAAATCTTGTCTCAATAACACAATCAAACATTGGAAAAATACTTAAGACAAAATGTCCAAACTGAATCTATTTCACTTTTCACAGTAGATTATCAGAGAGATTTTACAGAGCTTTAAGTACAGAAAAGAATATTGACTCTTCCAAGCTGAGGTATACCAAAGGTTCATGGCCTTGCTCTCCAATAGTCATCTATTGAGTGCAGAGTAAGGTTAGACTAATGCACTTCATTCCTCAGGAGGGGTAATGTGAGAATTAAGGGCACTGAAAGGTAAAGATGCGTTACCTGTTCATGTGTAGATCCAGTGAAGTTACACCCTCCTTATGGAAAAAAAAAATATAAAAACTTTTGACAATTATTAACAATTATTTTTACAGTTCCTTAAACTTTACACAGGATTGAAAGACACAGACCTCAGCCTGTGCAACCCATTGTCTAATTTTCTTCTAGAAGGGTGTAAAGAACATCCCCTTAATTTCTCTGTGATTCTTTGCTCCTTTACCATTCACATTCCTAACACTCAGAGCCCAGGAAAACCCCAGAAAATGACAAAATTTGTTGGTATAGGTTTACATCAATGCTTTTAAAATTTTTTTTTAATAATGAAGACCCTTTTGTATCCTGTGTTAGCTCTTTAGGACTCTGCCTTTCCAGTGTCTTGGATTATATTGAGGCCTCACTATCCTTCTTGTCATTTAAGTGAAATCCTCAACAGAACTCCCAATGACCTTATTCATCAATTAATAAGCAGGCTATGATATCAATTCTTAACTGTGGCTGTGGTCTCAAGACAGGAAATCCTCTGTGTAATGGATGAGAGCAGACTTTGGTTAATAATGGAATACACATAAATAATATGAATATTATCTAAGGTCTGGAGGTAATAAGTATCATTTTGGAAATGTTTTCTAAAGTTTGTTTTACTTGCCGAAATCTGATTTCATCCTCCTTCTGTTGACTTGCATCATGACTTGTCTCCCTCACAAGATAGCTTTTCCATTTATGAGCTCCTGTATTGAATTTTCCAGGCACCTGTCAATCTTTAATAAACTGATTGAACAGAGATCTTTATAATTTGCATTTCAGTATGGGTGAAAAATTCATTTCAGTTAGACAGCTTCCTGAAAGAGCTCTCTTGACATGGTCTAACCATCAGGTCTCCATCAGCTTTTTAAGTCTTTCCTTAGAAGATCTGTTCAACTGAATCCCATAAATATCTATTTTATAATCACAAAATCAGAGCCTGGTCCTTATTTGATCTTCACAGTACTGTTGTGGCATTAACGTATTCAAGGCCATCCCAGAAGCTGTCTGGTACTGTGTGGATGTCCATAATTTTTCTGTGTCCACTTATTAAGCTTGTCTCTTGCTCCCCCATCTCAAAAACTGAAGAATGAGTAAAAACTTTTTGTCTCCACACACTGACAAGTACTCTACTGTTCATTGAAGAAAGAAGTAAATTATCATGGTAATTACAATTATTATGGTTATGATATTATAGATGTTTCCTGTTCCTTTACATCCTAAAAATATCATGATTATCTGAGATTAAATCTCTCAGCGTTCATAATACTTCACAATTTGTCTTTTGGTAACTGCTAAAATTTTCACATTTTCTTTTGTTTTTTTCTAGAACAAGGTAAACAAGTATCTGTCAGGGCTGTATTGGGAAGAATTGATCTTGCTCTGACTCCAGGGATTGGAATAGATGATCTCTAGATATCCTTGCTCTCTTAATTTCTGTGCGCTAGTGATTTATTATCCTGAAGATTTTTCAGTAACATTGATTTCTAGCTCTCTCCTGGAAAATTTATTAAATAGTAATAGGGACTAAGGAAAGATGTGTAGTAGGAAGAGTTTAGTAGGTAGGTTCCCCAAATTCTTGCAGATGTCAGCCAGCTATGTTAAGGTGATCATCTTTCCTTTGTAACCCTCTTATGCCTCATTCATGTGACATGGAAACAATTACATGAAAATGCAGATGTAGATTCCAGTAATCTCTTTGGAATAGATAAATAGACTTTGAAATAATTTACAAATGATGCACAAAATCTGTGGGCCATCTGCTCACTGTTGGGGAAAAAAAACACGTTTCTCCCAATAGGCTTTTTATATACAGAATTGCTCTTTTCATACAGCAAGGAGGAAAACAATAGATAGCCAGCAATCTGGAATGCAACTCACACATACTCTGTGAGATGCATTATGATCATCTCTTTTGAAAGCAATTAGGGCAAGAACTGTGTATATATTAAGAAACTACTTTTTCCTCAGCTACATGTGCAGCCAGGTCGAAGACCACTCACCAAGAACTGCCTGTATTATCTGTTCTCCAGACAACAAATGAGTTAAGGTGTGTGTAAATGGAAGAAGGCAAGGTGGGATTGTAGCAACAGATCACAGTGGGTGCTACTTATACTGCAATATCTGCTTCTGACAAGCTCCTAACAAACTTGAGCACAATTTCTTGTGGTGTTACTGCAGTACCTTGTGGAGCTCTGCCTATGCAAGTCACGGACAAAGCTTTCTTTAAAAGTCATTCATATTGCATGTATAACATAAAAATCTACTTTAATTCAGAAGTAGGAATGAGCTATTATGCATTGCCCTTGTATTAGCTGATTCAACAGTTGAAATCCCTTTGAAGTAATGACATGTATACTGCGCTGTAAGAATAATGGTCTAGCGGTCTTTTGTTTGATTCTTAATCATGTAGGTCTCATAAATATTACTAGTATTTGCACAAGCCAAGTCACAGCGTTCTTGGTGGCAGAACTGTCAGCCTAGACTTATCTGATCTACAGAGGATAGTCTTCTACTGTGAGTCATAGTCTGCACGTGGCCATATCAGCACTTCAGATTTTCTTGACAACCCCATCTGTGTCTGCTGGCAACACTCTCTAGCTTTGACCAGAGTGGAAACAATTCAGTACAGTTCTAAAGTGATTAAATGCTCATTGCCAAACAATAAGATTCCTGTCGAGAAAGTGGCTCACCGCAGCTTACAGTCACACGCTTTCTGCCAGGGAGATCCCACTGAAAAGTCCTGATGTGAGAATGATGAAATAAAAGGTTGGCAGGATTTGATGTGAATTACAGGCAGGTGAAAGGGATCATTGTACAGTGGGAGGCCAGGTGTGTTATCTGCATGTGTCATCATTCTGACTGAAGCGTCTTCATGATGACCGTGTGACAGCCCTTGAGCAGGCAGGCATATGGGTTGCAGACTAACTGGTATGATGCATCACCTCTTAGTGTTGGATATAAATCAATGAAATGTGAAACAAGTGGATTCCAGTATGCTGATAATTTGTAGTGGAGGTCAAGGGTAGAGTCCTGAAAAGAAAGGGTGCAAAATTCTCAGGCAGATGTAGAATACTTAGCTATTAAATCCCACTAGACTGCTACAGGTCTCAATTCTGGCATCTGGTTTTATGAGATATAGCAGTCCTACTAGGAATAAAGTCAAGATAGTCTGAGTGTAGCATGTTTCCTCCATTGTAACATTCACTTCCTGATTTCCATAAGCTTTTTGAGTTTGAAAAAAAAAATGCACACAAATAATTTTGAAGTGTGCAGCTCCAAATATCAGTTTTGGCCAATTACGAAATGTGACTAACCATATCAAAACAGAGAATACCCTTCTAGTAGCAAGTGGTCTGAGACTGTGTGCTAAAGCAGATCTTATCAGAGATGATTGACGTCTATAAAGTCTGCTGATATAAAAGTTAAAATTAATTGACTGTAGTTCAGGTCTGTGAGGTGAGTTGCTCAGATGAGATTTTAGTCAACCTTACTCATATGCTTTCCCCAGTTACTTGGGCAATGTTCACCTGAACTTAAATGATGACTAATGTGACCAAATTTGGAAGAAAATGCTCAAAATCTCAGCCACTGGCCAGTGCAGGGCCATCCTTCCGTTTGCTATATCACACACGACTAAGGAAAATCCTGCTGAACTCAATGGGTTAATTCAAGTAAATGCTTATCAGTGGGAACTAGTGCTCTATGAAGAAAAGTAAAGCTGATTAGATTCATACTTGCTTACAGTAAGAAGAGATATATTTTTCTCTACTTCTGCCATCAAGTTTTACTTAACCTTGTGAAATATCTTGGTACAATTGGTAGCAACATTGTTGTGGCAGGATACTGCCCCAAGGGGATCCCATCTTGGCTCACTGTCGTTTCAAAGGCTCAGAAATAAGAGCTGTTTTGATAATTTGCAAATTTAGATGAGGAATCTGTAGTACAGCAGTGTTGTCACACAGCGTTCCCACATACGGTTTTTGTTACCCATTGTCTGTTCAAAGTGCTAGACACTGGCCGTGTGACTCCTATAAAACTTTCTTTTGTAATTTATTTATCTAGGAAACCACAGTTTACACTCAATGTCTGGTTTCCAGTGAAGTCTTGCTTTTATTTCCAGATGAACTTGCTGAGGCACAAAGAGGTCAAACAACTAGTGAAAGGTCACTCAGTGATATTAGCCAATGGCACAGGTCAAATCACCACCCAGTGCCTTCTGTCTAGTTGGTAACTCTTTTAGGATTTTGTTTTGTTTTGTTTTGTTTTCTGTTGTTTGGGTTTTGGTTTTGTTTTGTTGTTTTGTTTTGTTGTTTTGTTTGTTGTTTTTTTTTTACTGTGCTGCAATTCTACTCACTTGTTTAAACTGCTATTTTATGGAACCTGTAGTATAAAAACCCCATGCATTGCCTTAGAGTTGCTTCATGACAGTATTTGTGGAAAGCCCGAGACAAGATAATTTTTCAGATGTGAACTGCATACCAGTTGAAAGTATACACTGTTGTATACTCCACAGTCATGATGCTCTGGTTGTCCACAGCTAGTTATCTTACAGATCTCCTTTTCCTTTTATCCAGCTGCACAGGGTACTACTGAATGGAAAAGAGTGCAAACAAGCAGCTGAAGCATTAATCTTTCCAAACCATTCTGGCTTAGAGATGTCACACATACCCTACAGTGACTACAGATTTGGGATCAACTCTGGTTATAACAATACAGTCTTCATACCATCCATATCAACTAAAATGATAGAAATTTGATCCTCAAGGCAATCTGATAGGTCATGTCTGTTCAACAACTTCTTGCTTCACTCATTCTGAAGTTAAGAAAAAGTGTTCCCTATGATAGTGCCTATAGTTTAATTGACTTATTAGGATGGCAGACTTACAGACAGCAGGACTAAAGGTAAAAGAGTCAGGACCAGAAAGGAGAAAGATCAAATAAAAACAGTACAATAAGCTCTAGTAGTCACGCAGCATTTCAAAGACAATAATGTACCTTTAATTACAACATCATCCAGTCATTTGTTTAATTCTGCTCCAGCAACAGAAACTGAGTTTTTTAATTGAATAGACTGCATCAGTCACAAGAAAACTAACAGCATAAAGAACAGAACAAAAATGAAAATACTTTTTGCTTTCATAGAACGGCCCCCTTCAAGAATTGTCTGCTATCACCCTGGGTCTCAACTGAGTACCAACCTTCATCTCTGTGTGCTATGTGGACAACAGAATGGTGGGAGAACCAAGCAGTGTGGGAGGACATTGGTGTATGATGTTAGGTAGCATGGAAAAAACATGTGGGTATGTCTTCATCTTAGACTTGGGCAGTGGATCTATATGCCCCAGCCTAAAGAGACAAGATAACAGAAGAATCAAAAGAAATAGAATAAGTACATTTTACTTGACTGCCAAGATCAGAAAATCCCTTAACGCAACTCAATCTTCTGATGGGCTTTCCCTGCAAGTAACTGTTGATGGACTACTCCTTCTCATGAACCTGATTTCTGGGAGAGGAAAATAAAGTCATTTTATAAGTGTTGTAAATGTTCAGGGAGACGCTTTATTGTTCTGTGTTTGCATACATACAAAAAGCTGTATCACATTTGTGGTTATGCACTGCATACAGTGCTGGCAATTCCCCAGGATCAAAAATCACAAGCCTGATTTGCAAAATTGTGGGATTAATTCCCAAAGTATGTATATATTTCATCTGATTTATTTAAAAAGGATTACATTGAATTGTTTGGTCTGTCTTTTAGCTTTAGGATTTTTCCCATCCCTTTTTAGCCCCAGAGCACCTTGGTCCCCTAGAGGGTAGCCTTAAGAGTCTCATCTCCCACAAATGGATGGGATAAGATGATTCAGTGCCCTGTTCGTAGAGCTCTCCAGTCATTTCTAGTCTCATCAGTTCTATTTCCATCCATTTATCTCTTCAGTCCACACAGTTCTTTTTCTCCTCTAAAGACATATATCCTTATTTCTTCCTCTATATTTCCAATAGAAAGATATTTTACCAACTTGGAGATCTGAAAATAGACATCTTCCCTTGCTTCACCAATCTCTCCATTCAAAACAAGGTCCATCTTAGGATTCCTCCATTTCTCCAATTTAATGAGAAGAGGGCTGGTGAAGGAGTGCTCAAGAGTCAGAAGTCTAGGGATGAAGAATTTTCTTCCTGACAAGCTGGGCTTTCCCTGTCCTCTCTTCTCTAAGAATGATATTTAGTCCTCAGTGGAGAGGGTAAGCAGCTGACTTTTCCCATTAGGTCATATTCTCTGGTACAGGAAGAGTGGCAGACAATATGAGATTTTTTTTTTTCAGGAAAACTAAAGAGGAAGCTGGAGCTGTTCTTGTTGAGCTGGCAATGGCTGCAGCTACAAATTAAATAGTCTCCCCTCTACCCTCCACCAAATCATACAATAAAGACTGCTTCCCACTGTACAACAAATTATGAACATAATATCTGCAGAGTGCACTGATAAATGTTATCACCAACCATCTACAGTTGTGACAGAGGACCTTGGCTAGAAATTAGATCCTATTTTTGTCCTCTTATCATAGGGTCCATAACACCTGCCAGAGGTCAGCATTGTTTCACAGCAGGGTTTGCCTCCCCTGATGGCTATGCTACTGTTTCTAGGTAGAGTTCACCTTGTAATAACCTGAAGTCACAGAACATGCTGGGTCACAGGACCTTCAATGCTGGGACCCAAGCCCCATCTTGCCTGATGCTCTGTGCCTGACAGCTGCCAATACCAGCTGTTTCCTGTTGTAGATCTACTTCACCACTGAATATTGTGAAATGTTTTTAGCAGGGATGGGAAGTGTCCAAAGGAAGCAGACAGGATGAAAGGAAGGAAAGTTCACTGTGGCTGCTGGAACTGTAAAAAGAACTGGGAGTAATTTGGAAGAGAAATACTGAAATAGTTAAAAACTTAAAATAAGATGCTGCTGCTAGCTGTGTTCCTGTCACCTTCATAAACTGTATTTCCTTATTCAGATAATTGGAACAATTTATTTTCATCTTTCTGGTAAGGTGAACTAATGGTAACAACTTTTAGCACTTGAAGCTGATCTTGGGACATTTCCAAGAGACAGCAATATTTTCAAAACTTATCTATGTGCATGTGTGTATATATTTCAACACAGTTACTAATCCTCTTTCTGAATTTTTGTCTTTGTACCTATACACATGGAACTTTAATACATGTGCAGATATGTATATTTCAAAGCTGGTTACATTTTTCTGAAAGGTGATATTTAGTTAGAGATTTAGCTCTAGTTTTGGAGTTCAGTCCTGTGATCTCTCATCTTGCAAATGGCCCCTGTGACTCAGTCATAAATTATAAAGACAAACTCACCTCCCCACCCTGTTATTTGGGCCTTGCAACTGAGCTGCTAGCGACATAGTCATTGTTATAATACATTTACAATGGAGAAAAATGAGTTAGAAAATAGACGCTATTCACCAAATAATACTCAATGTGTCTGTGGTAGGTTATAATCTCATCTTTTCAGATGTAAACTGTGGAAAATAGGACTTGGGGGTTTTTTTTGTATTAGTTGGGAAATACAAAATGCCATGAGATCCTGAACTAAAATGTTAATGCTGTCTTATAACAATAATAATGATAATTAGAAACAGAACTAAAAAATCTTGACCCCCTGCTCCCACTGTCTTGTGTAGTTATATTACAATGTTGTCCAAGGAGTTGCATCAATGATCTTAGTTTATTTGCTTGGATTAGTGCCTGACCCATCTGAGAAATTGATTCTATGACCTGAGCTGGTGTGATATATTTTTCTGCTACTTTTCCTAAGTTGTACTCCAGAAGTTAGGGTCTGAAATAATTTTAGTAATTTAAGAAACATTGTGATAATTTGGACTATGTAGTAAATTGAGTCAAATTCAAAAGGAATAAATCCACTTCAGGCATCCAATGTGATGCATGAAGAAAGAAACTGTTTGTCAAGTTATAAATGTTTTTAAATATCTAGTGGAGGAAGGAAGGTTTTGTGATTGATATAAAGACTGAACTGGGAGTTGGAAGACCTGGGTTCAATTTGCAGCTCTTCACAGACTTCCTGTGCCACCTTGAATAAGCCATTTACATTTCCCAGTTCTTCTCTTTCCTCTCATCAAAAAAGGATTAATTATATCTACAAACACCACAAGAGGTTTGTGAGACCAACTCGAAAACTGAGACAAACAACTTGTAGAAGTTCTGGCTCTTGGAAGTTACTCTACAACCTCATGTTCTCAATATGCTCACAGTATTAGACTTCAGAGCACCCTGAAGGGTCTATCTTATGTCCTCTGCATATGAAGAACTATATTAGACTAAACTGCATGGAAAGGATTTTGTTACTTGGTACTGTGCATTTAAGATGGTTGGTTTCTGTAATCCTTACATTGCTGCTGATCTGGACTGGTGTCATACCTGTGACTGTAAGTTAAAGAGTTGCCTAGGATGCTCATGGTATCTGCAGCAAATATAATATTTAAATAAATTTAAAAGTGAGTAACATCTGTATTAGGATATAAAACATTTGGAGGAGACTTGCAAATTTTCACAGAGTTGAAGAAGTTCTTATGCATTATTAAAAGTTTGTAATTAAAAGGATCTTCAGGTTTATAATTTTTCCTTTTTGTTAAACAAAACTTAATAATTTTTTATTTGTCATCAGTTGTCATCAGGATACATTCACAAATAATGTATAGTTTGCATGTGTTGGTCTGTGTATACATTTACATGTGTGAGTATGCATTTGCTCATGTAATGTGTATGCATAGAAAGAGTTGCCTCTGAGTGCATGAACTTGTGTATGAAACCAGGAACAATAATTTTTGTATTGCAGCTGTGCCTGTTTTCAACATCAAAGCAAAATGAAAACAGTAAAAGTAAAAGAAAAGAAAGGAAAAAAAAAAAAAAGAAACATAAACCAAAACTATTATTAGAGAAGAACAAAGGAACTGATCCCACAGACAGTTTTCCAACAGCTGGCAAGGTTCATCAGCTATTTTTACTGGTCTGGTCCTGTTGACTCTGTAATTTTTTTGTGTTTTGTTTTGTGTATTTTTTTTGTTCATGAGTATCACTTATGGCTGGATTGATTTCAATTATGCAGGTGTATGTGTTAAGTAAAACCATACTGAAGTCAAGGAAGCGCAAAAATCAGCACCCTCGATAGTTCTGTAGAGATTCCTTGCCTTGATCTGCCAGGCAGGTGGCCTCTAGGTAATATACATTTAACAACTGATCCAGCATTTCCATCATCCTCACTGGATTTTGTCATGCTGTAAAGCAACCCTCCAAATAAGCACCTTTATTCCTGTTTTATAGTGAGCTGAAAGAGCCTCAAGACTGTCAGCCATTGACATTCAGAAGTAGAACTGGTTGTCAAACAATCAAAAAATTGCTCAAAAACCCTGTGACTAAATAAAAATAGGGAAGTCCTGGTTTCTTTTGGTTCATTTTTTTCTAGCTTGCAGTTCTGATTTAGAAACTGGAATCTATTTATTTTATAGGAGGAAAGCTGAGATTCTTGCTAAATCATATGAACCCAGGAGCTGTAGCTTAATGGAAAAGAAACAGCAAACTGTCATTAAGACTCAGGATGCAAATTACAAGAGTTGGCAATGCTGAAGTCACATATTCCTCTACTTCTGAATCTTGGATTGACTAAAAGGCATGGGTTTACAGCATCCTGCAGAAGCTGTGCATATATCCAAAAGTTTAATTCATAAATGATTCCTGCTGAAGCAACTTCTCTCCCTTTTACGGGGATGATGAAAGTATTGTAGCTGGCAGCAAAGCTTTTTCACCACCAATAACTTTGTTCCAGTAATACATTGTGAAGGAAATCTCAGACAATATTTTTAAGAATGTACTGATTAAAGAAGCTTAATTGCCTAAAAGATGGGCTCTGCCTATGAGGAGGTAGTTATTTACAGTTAATTCTTTGGAAAAATTAATCACTGTGATAAGAGAAGGTAACTGCTGACTGAAAAGGAGTAGCACTCGTAGATAAGGTGCAGATAGGAACAACAAAAACAATTTGGTTTTGTCTCTCTTGGGAATATTTCCTAATTATGTCATCTAAAGAAGACAGCGATTTTCTGAAAACCAAAACTGTCGATATAGTCAAAAATAAAATAAATTGATAAAAGATTGTTTGCCCCATGCTATGATGTTATGATTAGTTTGTGACAGGTGTATCATTACTATTTCCCACTGGGTCAGGTTCATAATTCCCTCTTGGTATCTGTTTCTGGCAGTGCAGTGTTTATGAACGTCTATCTGGACACAGGCAGGGAATCCAGATACATAGTTGTCTTTACAGTCCCTGTAGGGATACAGTGGCCTCCAGTGAGCCACTGTTTACTCCTGAAGGTTAAGTAGGAGCTGCTTAAAACTAGCCAATGGGATAGACCAAGTACAGGGACTTGGAGTTAAGATTTTCCTCCAAACTGCCAGCTCCTAAATCTTGGATGCTGACTAGGCATCTTCACTTACTTCAATACAGAGCAGAGAGAACTTTGCTGAGGAACTTTATCATCTGAATTCGAATAATTGTTTAGAAGTGAAGACTTGTGGTCATTGTGGGAGGGATTTAAAAGTACAGTTGCCTTTCTCTGAGAAACTTAACCCAATCAACAGTGATTAAGCATGCTGGCTGTGTCAATAAAGGGAACTCGCTGCATTCCTCTTTCCTGGGAGCTGAGCCACTGCAGTTAAAAGTGCAATAGTCATGTGCCCCATGCACAGTATGGGCCCCTAAGGCTGAATGAAAATGATACCAAGGTCGAATTTTCCACCTGCTCAGTACATGACCCTACCATTTGTCATTTTGTAAACGGCTGCCTCCTTCAGCCTGAATGAAAGAGCACACCATGACTGCGCTGCTCTACATAGAAGACAGTGTCCATGCTCATGCACTAAGTTCTGCTTCTGTCTCATGAATTAAGACTTCCTGTGAGACAAAGGCATTGACAGGTTGTTCCTTGCCTTGCATATTGATTACTTGGAGCTCAGACTGGGCTAGCAGTGGATCTGGTTTACTGAAATAGCAAGAGCAAGTGTTCCTCAGTTCTTTCCCCAGGAGCTGGAATGGAATTCTTTGGGCTACCTTTAATTTATATGCACTGTGAGCCCTTTCAAAAGGACATTGTTAGGTTTTGATCATGACCATTCTTGGGGTAAGTACATTTAGCTTTGGAATTACTTGATAACATGTGGAATAATATTTACATTGGCCTGCTAAGAGAGGAAAACATGAATATTTCAAACTGTGTTCCACATGTTTACATTTTAAATCCTCCTAAGCCAGCTGATTTTAACACTGAGTCTGTACATTCATTACCTGGTATCACACACTGAAAGAAAATGCCTGTGGACTAGAGCTCTGGTATCACACACTCAAAGAAAATGCTTATGGGCTAGAGCTAAGAGGTCATCATTTTAATTTCCCTGCACATACAGAATCATTTTCTACAGAAATATTTGTTCTTAAGAATACTGCTTTGTCTTGGTTTAACTAGAAAATCAATGGTTCTACCATGAGTTCTGTTGGGAAAGTGTTCCACCGGCTGGTAGGCCTCATCATTAGGATCATGCTCTGATATTTAGAATATCTTTTTCTTGGATCATTTTGTCCCTCATAATTTATTTTATTTTCCATGATGTTTCTTTCTCCATGCAAATGAAAATAGCCTTCTAAGGCATCATCAGAGTGTTGAGGAGAGTTTGAAATCATGCTGTGAACCTTCATAGCTGGGGTTTGGTCACAGACGACTTGATTTCGTTGCCTGTCAGTAGGCATCTTGTGTTCTTTCAAACCCAGTGTAGGATCCTGTCTGGCCTCCTGCTGCTGATCCAGAACCTATGTCAGATCTTGCCAGCCTTATGTGGATGTGTCAGAGGGTGTCTCTGATGGCATTCAGTACTTGTGTAAAGGCAGCTGAGTTGCACAAAGAGCCCCCATCTTAAGAATGTGAGGCTTCAGAGTAGGATAAGTATGATTTTGCATGACTTAGTGTGAAATCTTTTTAAAAGTTTTCTTCAATCAGGATTCCATAATAAAAGCTGGGCATTGGGATGTCTTTTTTTTTCTGGCTAGGGATAATCTGTGGTTATACCTACCTAGTTTCTACAGGATGGAAGAGGTATTAGAAGTGGAATTCAGCTGTTAGACCAAGATACCTAAATAAGCACTACAGTCATCTGGGACTGGGCCTCTCTGAATATACCAGCTACATCTCAAAGTGGGTTTTAGTAGCCTACATAATATTCCTTGCTGTGTAAGCTGAATCTCATGGACAAAATTCAGCTGCTTAGACATACATATCTACTGTCATCTGAAACTAGCTACACAAGCTGTTTTACCTATAACATAGGGTGTGTAATGGACATACACATATCTGGAGAAGCTGTGGAGGTAGTGGAACACTTTAGACCATCTAAAATCATGCTAAGTACCTATGCTTTACCTATGTTTAGACAATTGAGTCTCCCCCTGAATTTCTGAAAGATGAATATTGAGATGTCTCTGAAAAACTAAGAATTTTATTTATTCAGCTAATTTTACCATATGACATCTTTCTTTTGTTGTTGTGTTTTAGTGCCTTTCACTGATGGTTCATTTAGTGCATCTAGTTTATAGTATGACAAGTAAAAGTTAAAATAGAAAATAAGTGTAATCCATTGATCTGTAATTGAAATGTGCTTAAAAAGGATCACCAGATCAGAGAGCTGTCAAGTACATTATTACAATGGCTCATGGACACCTGGCATATTCACATTGTCATCTGGCTCAGCATCAAGATTGAGTATTCTGATCGGAATATCACACTGACAAGTCCCAAGAAAGGGACTGAGACAGACTTTTCATTACTAATAACGGAGAAACAATACAATTGTGTACTGAAAACAGAAACTAAGATGTTTTCATGAACAAGAAATTATCTGGCCGCTTATTGTCCAACTTTCAGATTGCTCTGGAGTAGTAAGAATAATTCCATATGAATAATTTATGTCATGAGTCTTGCAACAAATTTTAATTATAGAAGTTGCTAACAAAATTATTTTTTGTCAGATCAATTAATTATTTGAACTGTGAAAATTAGAATACATTCAACTTATTCATGACTCCATGTATGAGATGGAAAATACCAAGTTTATTGTGTTCTACTTCACTGTCATGAGCTGCACAGGAATTTTTCTCTGCTCAATTTGTATGTGGATATATTTTTGAGTACAGCTTTTTGTTCCATCTGCTTTAGTAAATGATGACAAAATTCGTGTTGGTGAAATGTCAGACATGGGACTATAAAGCATGATAACAGTAAGTAAATGCAGGAAGAACAGATAACTATGCTTGTTTAGTGCTTTAACTGAGGTATATAATCCTTATGAAGGAGAAAGATCCAGAAAACATGTTTATTTGAATATGAGAGGAATGTTATTATCCCATGGACAAACATAGCCTGGGTGATAAGTGGAATGAGAGCAGCCCTGCGGAAGACTTGAATGTGCTGGTTGATGAGAAGCTCACCATGACCTGGCAATGTGCACTTCAAGTACTTAAAGGGGACATAGAGGAAAGATGGGAAGAGACTCTACATCAGAGAGTGTAGTGACAGGAGGAGGGGTGATAATTTTAAATGGAAAGAAGGTACGTGTTGCTTAGATAGAAGGAAGAAATTCCTTACTGTGCAGGTGGTGAGACTCTGGAACAGGGTGCCCAGAGAAGTTGTGAATGTCCCTTTCCTGGAAGTGTTCAAGGCCAGGTTGGATGGGGCTTTGAGCAACCTGGTTTAGTGGGAGGTGTCCCTGCCCATGGCATGGGGGGGTTGGAACTAGATGCTTTTTAAGGTCCCTTCCAATACAAACCATTCTATGATTCTATGGTTTACCTATTTTAAGGCAATGTTCTGCAGACACAGTTATTAACAGAACTAATAATGAAATATATCAAGACTTACACCCACAAATTCAATATTACAGTTACCCATGCAATAATAGCTGTGCAATAGAGCCTGGAATTTTGCTGCCAACCCTCAGAAGTAAGGAACTACTTCTGGTGTACTGTGTGTCTTGTGCTTTACAGGAAGATTTGCAATGTAGAATATGTCTGCATTTCTGCTGACCCTGTGTTTTACAAATCAAAATATGAGAAAAAAAATCATAAATCTGGAGTTCTTTTGATTTGTCTTCTATCATCAGGTCTGTTAGCTTTGAAGTCTTCTGGAGTTTCTTCAGACTTGAAATGTTCTTTTTAAAAAGAGAAAACTAAGGTTTGTAATTAATCCTGAGCTGAAAAGTGATTAAAAAAAAAAAAAAAAGAGAAACAAATACAACCCCTCACCTGAGGGACCCCTTATGAGAATTGTGAAGGTCCCCAGTGCTAACCCATCACTCCCCTAGTGTGTTTCCCTTGTATAACTGCATATTCGTATTTGTCATATAACTTTATTAACTCAAATGGGAAAACACCCCGATGTCTTTTCTCATTTTTCCATTCCCTGCAAGCAGTGCTGTTGGACCTCCATGTCAGTCATCGTTTTAGGAGGACAATGAAAATATAAATTGCTTTTACTTGCATGCTCCTACTAGAAATAGGCTGTTGCCTGCAATTTAGATGACATGTCAGCTCTGGGTTTCCCAAGTGTCATCATCTTGTTTATCTTTGTTAATCACCTCAGATATCCTTTGTAATCATGGCTGACTGACATGTGCATATCAGTAAATGCAGAAATTTACTTTGGGTCAATTAATGGGGTCATAAAATTACCAGATGGGTAATGCAGCTCTTCCCTTGCAGTGCACAAAGGCACTTATCCAGGCTGGAAAATGATCCAACCACACCCTGCAGAGCTGAGGTTGTGCATACATGCAAAACTACTTGTGTGGATGCGACTGCAGAGAATTTAAAGCTGAAGCCCCAGGGAAGCAGAGCTGGGGTGTGCCTGCTGTGGCTCTCATGGCAATAACAGGCACAGTTTCCAATCTGGCAGCTTGCTTCAGCCTGAGCTAGCAGAGATTAGATTTCAGGGTTAGGTCAGGAAAGTTGCTCCCAGTCTTAATTCTCTCAAATACAACCCATTCCTGCCCTGTCCTTATCTCTGTGTGTACCTGAAGGTTTTGATGAGGAGAGGTGAGATGAAATATGAATGTAATCATAAGCTATTAATGACAAGAGTGTACAAATGTAAATGTATCCAGGGTTTTCCTTTTGAGCCACCATCCTGCAGTCAGTGCAGACAATTATTTTTTTTTGTCCCATCTAATTGGTTTAAACTGATGTGTTTTCAAAACTATGTTCACAAAGACAAGGAAGAGCAACTTCCTTTTTCTAACAAAATAAGCTTTTACTACTCCTGTTAAGGGTAATTTTCACAGAAGTGCTCCACTGCTCATTACTATTCTCCTTATATTGTTTACAAAAGCAGAGAATAAAAATACTTTATGTATTTACTGAGTGTTGCTTCTGGAAGGTCAGTGAGCACCTGCT